>CAUYLG010034921.1:0-125590 GCA_963573385.1 Cacajao melanocephalus | reverse complement strand
TTATTCGTTATGGTCAAGTAGTCTTCATTCCAGGGATGCATGGCTGGTTCAACATATGCAAGCTATAAATGTAATCCACCACATAAACAGAACCAAAGACAAAAACCACATGATTATCTCAATAGATGCAGAGAAGGCCTTTGACAAAATTCAACAGTCCTTTATGCTAAAAACTCTCAATAAACTAGATATCGAAGGAACATATCTCTAAACAATAAAAGCTATTTATGACAAACCTACAGCCAATATCATACTGAATGGACAAAAACTGGAAGCGTTCCCTTTGAAATCCAGCACTAGACAAGTATGCCCTCTCTCACCACTCCTATTCAATATAGTATTGGAAGTTCTAGCCACAGAAATTAGGCAAGAAAAAAAAATAAAGGGTATTCATTTAGGAAAAGAGGAAGTGAAATTGTCTCTATTTGCAGATGACATGATTGTATATTTAGAAGACACTATCATTTCAGCCCAAAATATCCTTAAAATGATAAGCAACTTCAGCAGTCTCAGTATACAAAATCAGTGAGCAGAAATCACAAGCATTTCTTTACACCAATAACAGACAGAGAGCCAAATCATGAGCAAACTCCCATTCACAATTGTTACAAAGAGAATAAAGTACCTAGTAACACAACTAACAAAGGATGTAAAGGACCTCTTCAAGGAGAACTACAAACCACTGCTCAAAGAAATAAGAGAAGGCACAAACAGATGGAGAAACATTCCACACTCATGGTTAGGAAGAATCAATATCATGAAAATGGCTATACTACCAAAAGTAATTTACAGATTCAACACTATTCCCATCAAGGTACAAATGACCTTCTTCACAGAACTGGAAAAAAATACCTTAAACTTCATATGGAACCACAAGATAGCCTGCATACCCAAGACAATCCTAAGCAAAAAGAACAAAGCCGGGGGCATCTTGCTACCTGATATCAAACTATACTACAAGGCTACAGTAATCAAAATAGCCTGGTACTGGTACCAAAACAGAGATATAGACCAATGGAACAGCACAGAGGCCCTGGAGGCAACACCACACATCTATAATCATCTGATCTTTGACTAACCTGACTAAAACAAGCAGTGCGGAAAGGATTCCCTGTTTAATAAATGGTGTTGGGAAAACTGGCTAGCAGTGTGCAGAAAGCAGAAACTGGACGCTTTCCTGACACCTTACACTAAAATTAGCTCCAGATGGATTAAAGACTTAAACATAGGACCTAATACCATAAAAACCCTAGAAGAAAACCTAGGCAAAACAATTCAGGACATAGGCATAGGCAAGGACTTCATGACTAAAATACCAAAAGCATTGGCAACAAAAGCCAAAATAGACAAATGGGACCAAAATAGACAAATGGGACCAAAATAAACTCCAGAGCTTCTGTACAAAAGAAACAATCATTAGAGTGAACCAGCAACAAACAGAATGGGAAAAAAATTTGCAATCTACCCATCTGACAAAGGGCTAACATCCAGAATCTACAAAGAACTAAAACAGATTCATGAGAAAAGAACAAACCCATCCAAAAGTGGGAGAAGGATATGAGCAGACACTTTTCAAAAGAAGACATATACAAGGCCAAAAAACATATGAAAAAATGCTCATCATCACTGATTATTACAGAAATGCAAATCAAAACCACATTGAGATGCCATCTCAAGCCAGTGAGAATGGCGATCATTAGAAAAATCTGGATACAACAGATGCTGGAGAGGATGTGGAGAAATAGGAACATTTTTATACTGTTGGTGGGAGTGTAAACTAGTTCAACCATTGTAGAAGAAAATGCGGCTCTTCCTCAAGGACTTAGAAATAGAAATTCCATTTGACCCAGCAATCCCATTACTGGGTATATACCCAAAGGATTATAAATCATTCTATTATAAAGACACATGCACACGTATGTTCATGGAGGTGCTGTTTGCAATAGCAAAGACCTGGAACCAACCCAAACGCCCATCGATGATAGACTGGACAAGGAAAATGTGGTACATATATACCATGGAGTACTATGCGGCCATAAAAGATGAGTTTGTGTCCTTTTTAGGGACATGGATGAATCTGGAAACTATAATTCTCAGCAAACCGACACAAGAACAGAAAATCAAACACTGCATGTTCTCACTCATAGGCAGGTGTTGAACAATAAGAACACATGGACACAGGGAGGGGAGCATCACACACTGGGGTCTGCTTGGGAGCCAAGGGAGGGACAGCAGGGAGTGGGTGGGGAGGTCAGGGAGGGAAAACATGGGGAGAAATGCCAGATGTAGGTGACGGGGGATGGAGACAGCAAACCACATTGCCATGTGTGTACCTATGCAATAATCCTGCGTGATCTGCACATGTACCCCAGAACCTGAAGTACTATTAAAAAAAAAAAAGAAAGAAAGAAAAAAGAAAGGTATATATTTGGAGGGAAAGGAACTATTAGACTGAACTATACTGAGTAGTCTGAGTTTCATGTCCTGGGAATAAATGGAGGCTGGTTGGACATGTTTCCCCATCCTGAAGAGTGTTTAGAAAAAGGTGTGCTTGCTTTCTCACAAAATGAACCATTGAGGCAAAAGCTGTAAAGGCATATACAGCAAGATAGCTTTGCCAAATGTTTATATACCATGATATTTTCAACAAAAGTATAAGAAATTGTCCATTTAACTACATTCTTATCAGTATTTGGTATTGTGATTGAATAGGTGATTGTCTATTTATCTACATTCTTATCAATACTTGGTATTGTAATTGAAAAATAGTAAAATGCTAGTTTGAAAATTTAAAAAATTATTGTTTGTAATACTTTTTGAGCTTAGGATGAAAATATTTTATATATTTGTTTACTGATTGTATTTCATTTTAAAAAATATAGTATATTCTTAACTTTTCTGTTTACCTAGTTTAACAACAGTGTTTTAAAATCAATTTATGTAAGCTTCATAGTGTTTTTTTTAACCTGTTTAAATAATGTTTTTAAGCATATGTAGTTCCACTGATGATCATATATATATAAGAATTTGACTTTTTTGCTGAACCTGTTAATTTTATTAAGCCTGATTTTTTTTTATTATTATTTTTCCAAAAAATGTTAAAAAATTTGTCCCAAACAATTGGGGGTACATTTTCTTTAATTTTTTCTGTTTCTATATTTTCGATTGCAAGTAAATTTGTAGACATAGACATCAATGCCAAATAATAGGATCTACCCTTCATATGTTAATATTTTTCCAATGTGATAACTCTGAGCAGCATTGTGTTGTTATTTTAAATAGTAACAGTATATATTAGGAAAACTGAATGATTATAAATTTACAGTTCATTCACAAAATTTACTAAGTTCATACTTTGTTGAAACAATTGTAGAAAAATCAGAACTATCTAAAACATCAAACCTTCCTGCAAAGAGAAGTTAATGAGATTATAAACATGTATTCAAACCCTTAACAAGCGACGTGAAATAAATGACATAATAAAATCAGACAAAGTATTGTTTTTACCGAATAAGGAGAAAGCTACCACTCTCCCATACAACACACACATACACTGGTTGACAATACACAAGAAGACTAAGAAAAAATCATGTGACAGATAAGCGACAAAAATTAATTTAAGTCATTTTTATTGCCCAAAATAATGAGATGAACATTAGTAAGGTCTTTTATTACAGTTGCATAAATTAGGCTTTAATTTGTGACCACTGAGAATACTGCTCCAGACTAGGGATTAAGTTTGTTTTTATTGAATGTAATAAATAAAAATTCCACATTAAAATATTACGAATCATGTGCATTTAGAAACAATCTTATCAAGGACCAGTACTGTGGTTTATTAATTCTTGAAATTGTTGCCTAGATTATTGCCTTGAACATAGTAAATGGTCATTTTTTTAAATCAATGAATTAATAGTGGCAAAATGTAATATTTGAAAGGATCAGATTTTAGATAATACTGGTAATAGCATATGTAGAAATAAACATGCACTAAAATGCAGAATTACAGAAAAATATATTTATTTAACAATAAACATCTCTACTTTAAAAAGGTAACAAAAATAATGTTTATTTAAATCGACTTTGAATTGCCACCTGCTATCTATACGCAAGGTGATGATTTTTGGTGTTAAGGAAACTATATTGTTTCGTAGTTTGATCTCTATTCATGAGTAAGTGATGCCAGTAGTACACTGATATATCTCATCAAATAACAACACATTGAAGACAGAATAAGATGAATATCATAGGAGAGGAAAAATGGCAGAGATTGTGGGACAAAATGACTTTGGCTTTTGCAACTGATTCAGAGATTATGTTCCTAAGACTTAAACTAGTATCCTTCAACTCTGCTCATTGTGTCATCTTTAAAATCACCAACAATGGTATTTCATATCATGCAAAGTCATATAGAAAACTTTAATAAAGTTGTAGTATCTCTGAAGTTTCCATTTTTAATATCCCCATGTGATGGCATTCACTATTATCCCATTTATTATAATAGTTAAAGATGGGAAGTTATTATATTAAAGAAGACTTTGTAGAACTAACTTGTAATGTAACTATAGGCCTCAGAATTCACTGTGCTGAGGAGCTAGTAGGATCCTGACATTTAATTGTCTCTGCCTGAGCATTCTGTCAACTTTGGAACTTGTATAAGGCAAGTGTGATAATTTTTTTTTTTTTTAAGACAGGAGTCTCTTCCGTCACCCAGGCTGAAGTGCAGTGGCAAGATCTTGGCTCACTGCAGCCTCCATCTCCTGAGTTCATGCAATTCTTATTCCTCAGCCTCTTAAATAGCTGTGACCACAGGTGCTGCCACCATGCCTACCTAATTTTTGTATTTTAGTAGAGATGGAGTTTCACCATGTTGGCCAGGCTGGTCTCGAACTTTTGACCTCAAGTGATCTGTCTGCTTTGGCACTTTTAATTTTTTATAATGAAATATTTGATACAAACACACACACTACATTTGCAGTATAAAGAATAATACTGAAATCAGCACAATATAGTCCCAACCTGAATAAAGAAATGGAAAAATATCAATATTTCTACAAGTTTTGCTCCTATTATTGATCAATTATTTATTCCTTCCCTCTTCAACAAAGTCTTTAAATTTTGTGAGCTATTGTATTATAGTTATGAGTAGGTACTACTAATAACTAATAACTGAATGACAAAACATACATAGGAAAAATAATGTAATATTAAAACTAATATTTAAAAATCTGTTACTTCTTCAGTAGTGTATATTCAAGTCCAATTTTAATATAAGTAATATGAAAAAAAACTGAGAGATCCAGAAAATTATTCTGTAATAAGAGTAAACAAAATTTACAGTAAAATGTACTTCTTAAAGATAATTGGTCTTTTAAAAACACTATTCTAGTCACGGTTATTCTTTATTCTTTTTTCTTGTCATGAGCTCTTCCTGACATCTACTGGCAGGGTTCTAGTAGCTTCCTGAATATATCTTAGTATAATACTTTTTTTTTCAACTCAGTGGATGTTACGTTAACTTCACAACACTAGAGATCTTTTTGCTTATGTTTTCTGTGTCTGTCAAGTCTTAACTACTCACAAAAAAGCTTGATGTTACCAGTTTTTCTTAGGGCAGTTTCAAACTCCTAGTTATTTTAAACAGCCACCAGAATTCTCCATCTCTTAACTTTCAGAGGAGATTTGCTCCCAAATGTTGGATTTATTAAAAAATTTTGCATCTCTTCTTACCACTTAATTTATAAAAAGAGAATCTCTCTACACAGCTCAAGAACATAACTGGTTGTCATGAAAGAGCTCCTATAATATTTGGTTTTTATTCCATGAAAATTAATACGACTACAACCAAAAAATGGGGAAAAAGACACGGAAAACGTAGAAGCACATGTAGAAATTATATTATAATGAAGCAGCAGCAAATATATTATTGCTATATATATATGTGTGTATATATATATATATATATATATATATATAAATGACACTAAAATGTGTAAAGAAAGGTTTTGCTATGTCTCTGATGACTGACTAAAGTTTTGTGACTATGAGAAATGCAGTTTTTGGAAAAATCCAGAGCTAGATTTTTCTAGATTTAGAAACATTATCTTAACAACAAAATGCAAATTTTGTTGCAGAAAAGGTATTTCCTCAGTTCCATTGCCTTATGATTCAGCAAAACCTAGCTGAATAGGGTCTACAGCTCTTTGCTTTTTCCTCACTAGCTTTGATGAGGTATATAAATGCTGTGTAGATGAAAAGGGCTTGATGACTTGAGAACCAAATAGGGCTGTGTATTATCTGTTTTAAAACAAAGTCTGTTTTCTCTATTGGCAGAAAAGGTGTGTGTTCCTGTTTGTGGGTCATCAGAATACACTTAATTTTGTCAGGTGGAGGACACTACATCTGATTCGTTATGAAAAGAAGTCATAACTGCTGGACACAATAGAGACCAGGAGAAGGCTAGACATTGTAGAGAAATTAAAAGAGGTTTAAAGTGCAATATATATCTAACAAATAATTTATTGAAGAAAAGATAAAATGATTTCATGTAGCTATTGAAGAGGAGCAAATCATTATAAATTCAAGGCAGAAAATATTCATTTCATCTGAACCCATATTACTAAGTGTTTTTCTTTCTAGTTGTTCCCTGATCTTTCCTAGATATTGTGGATTTCTTTACAGTGCTGAGAAAAATCTCTCCAGATATTTCGGTGTTCCCAGCTTTTGTTTCTGTAGGTTAAAAGTTAATTTATAAGATTCCTGGAATTTTTTTTTAAATTAAAAGAACATTCTTATGATGTGGTATATCAGTTTAGAAACTAAACTTAAATTGGATTTAATATCCTGATGTCTTTGATTTTGCTATAAAATGTTTTAAAAAATATACAAGCACTACTTAAAATTAACTGGAATATGATTAATATAGTATAGATATTAATAGAGACCCTACTGAAAATTTAAAAGAAATTTGAAGTATCCATACCACAGACAAATGCTAGGATGTTTGGGAACCAAATAGAATTTTAAAATTCCATCATAGAATCCCTATCGGCACACAAGACAAAAAAAAAAAAAAAAAAAAAAAGACATGCTTAATGCAAGAGATACATATATTCTTGTTTCAGCAACATTATATATAAATCAGATTTCTCTAAAAAAATATTATTTGTCTGACAGTGACTCTTCATTTTGAGGTATATTACTCAAAACCCATACCCAATTTTTGGGTCTTCTATTAACTTGTTTAAAGTTAGCAAGGAACGAAAAGCAATGAAAGTCCACTAGGAACAGTGAAGTTTCCTAACAAATTTGATAACCTAGATAAAATGAACAAATTTCTAGGAAGACACCAAGTATCAAATCTGACTCAAGTACAAATAGCAACTCTGAATAGGCTTATAACATGTAAAATAATTAAATTAGTGATCAAAAAAATTCCCACAAGAAAAGCCCAGGATTGTATGACTTGACTGGTGAATATGAGCAAGTATTTAAAGACAAGTTATCACAAATCCTTTTGAAAACACTTTCAAATATTGAGGAAAAGGGAACACAATTTATTATATGAGGCCAGTATCACCCTGGCAACAAAACGGGACAAAGACATCAAAAGAAAATAAAATTGACAGAAAAGCAATCTTATGAATGTAAGTGCAAAAAATCCTCAACAAAATACTGTACTAGCAAACCAAATACAACAACATAAAAAAAGATTATCTATCATAATCAAGTGGGCTTTATCTCACAAGTGAAAGGGTGGTTCAACATTAAAAAATCAATGTGTTCTAAAAGAATAAAGAACAAAAGCTACATGATCATCTCAGTAGAAACAGAAAAAGTATTTTACAAAATCCAACACACTTTTAAGAAAAAACACTTAACAAGCCAGAAATACAAGTGAACTTTAGCAACCAAATAAAGTACATTTACGGCAAATCCATATCAAACATCAAACAAAGCTGAAAGATTTCAAGTCAGGAACAAGATAAGAATGTCTGGTTTTGCTTCTTCTATTTAACATTTTACTAAAGGTCCAAGCCAGGGCAACTAGGCAAGAAAAAGAAAGAAAAGGTGTCCAGATTGGAAAGGAAGAAGTAAAACTATGTCAATTTGCAGATGACATGATGTTTTATATAGAAAGCCCCAAGAAATCCCTCAGTAGCTATTCAAACTAATAAATGGGTTATAGGATACAATATTGATATACAAAAATTAGTTTTATCTCTATACATTAGCAATAAACAATCAGAAGGTGAAATTAAGAAAATAATTTCATTAACAGTAGCATTAAAATAATAAAATACTAACAATCACATTTAACAAAAGAAATACAAGATTTGTGCCCTAAAAACTACAAACATTATTGACAGAAATGGAAGAATACCTTAATAATTGGAAAGACATCCCATGTTAATGGATTGAAATATTTAATATATAAGTAAGAGGGCAATATTCCACAAATTGATCTACATTTTTAACATAGTCCTAACAAAATTCCAGCTGTCTTTTTTTTTTTTTTTTGGTAGATCTTCACAAGCTGATAATAAAGTTCAGATGAAAATTCAAGAGACCCAAAATATGCAGAAAGGAAAATTTAACAACAGCATAAAATCACAGCTGAATGAACCACACTTTCCAATTTCAAAACTTACTTCAAATATATAGTAATTAAAGCTGTACAGTATTAATATATGAACAGATATGTAGATTAATGAAATGGAATTGAGAGTCCAGTAGGGGAAAAAGCCTCATATATTTATGATCAATTGATTTTGATAAGGGCACCAAGACAATTCAATTGAGAAAAAATATTCTTTTCAAAAAAATGGTGCCAGGAAAACTGGAAATTTACATGCAAAAGAATGATGCTGAATGCTTACTTGACTTAACATATAAAAATTAACTAAAAGTGACTAATGACACAAATGTAACTGCTAAAACTATCAAACTCTTAAAAGAAAATATATTCATGAGCTTATATTAGGCAGTGGATTATTAGATATCAAAATAAAAGCACAAACTACAGAAGAAAAAATAAATTAGACTTCTCTCAAATTAAAGACCATTGTGCTTCAAAAGACATTATCAATAGAGTGAAGAGACAATTCATAGAATGGGAGATGTTTGCAAACCATATGTCTGATAAGGGTCTCACATCAAGAATATGTAAAGAATTCTTACACTGCAGCAACAATATGATGAAAACTCAATCAAAAGTGGGCAAGGGATTTGAATAAATGTTACTCCAAATAAGATACATAAAGGGACAATAAGCACATGAAAAGATGCCCAACATCCAACATCGTTGTCATTAGGAAAGTGCAATTTAAAACACTGAGACAATGCTTTACGTCCCCCATAATGGCTATAATGAAATAGAAAGTAGCAAGTGTTGGTGAGGATGTGGAGAAATCGAAATCTCATATACTACTGGTTGGAATGTAAAACGGGCAACTGTTCTGGGAAAATGTTCAGCAGTTTTTCTTTTCTTTTCTTTTTTTTTGAGACAGAGTCTTGCTCTGTCACCAGGCTGGAGTGCAGTGGCATGATGTTCGCTCATTGCAACTTCCGACTCCCTAGTTCAAGTGATCCTTCTGCCTCAGGCTTCTGAGTAGCTGGGATTACAGGCACGTGCCACTACACCCAGCTTTTTTTTGTATTTTTAGTAGAGATGGGGTTGCACCATGTTGACCAGGTTGGTCTCGATCTCTTGACCTCATGATCCTCCCACCTTGGCCTCCCAAAGTGCCGGGATTACAGGAATCAGCCACCACACCAGGCCAGCAGCTTTTCATAAAGACAAACATAGAGTTACCATATGATCTAGCAATTTCTCTTTAGACATGCACCCAAGAGCATTTATAATATATGTCATATAAAAATTATATAACAATGTCCATAGCATTGTTCATAAAAACTGAGTAGAGGAAATAATTTATATTTCCATCAGCTAACCTATGGATAAGTAAAATGGGTTATATTTTTATATAATAGAATATATAATTATAACCCATTTTACTTATCCATAGGTGGCTAATGCCTGTAATCCCAGCACTTTGGGAGGCCAAGGTGGGTGGATCATGAGGTCAAGAGATCGAGACCAAAAGAAAAAGTAAGCTTTTAAATGTATGGTAAAATGCCCCATCCTATACAAATAATTAAAGAAACACAAGGGTAAACAACAATGTAATTCTGCTCTTACCATTCAATTTTTAAACAAGTCGTTTAATATTTGGTATTGATGAGGTTTGGGAAAACAGGCATTCTATTATGATATATTGTTGGAGTGTGTGTAATTATTATAATTGCTTTGAAGTAATTTAACCTAAAAAAAAAGAGTCTACCTTTGACTCCAAAATTCTTCCTTTCAAAGGACACATATTGTTAGTAATGACGTTTATAGGCTATTCATGATATTGTCTGTAATAGCAAAAGTTTGGAAGTAACTCAACTATCTATTAGTAGGGAGTAGTTCAATAGATGATGATATGGACATATTTTCAAACAAAATATACAAAACAAAATGCATATTGTGATATATTTGTATTTTGAAAGTACACAAACACATACACATACAGTTTTTACATGTATGTACTGTTTCTGGATAGATATGTAATATCTACAAAATAGTGAGATGTTATTAGGAAGGGCAGCAAGAGGGATTTGGAAGGGAAAAGAGATTACTTTTATATAGAAAACTACATAAGTAAATAATTCTCCAATTTTAAAAACAATTTTCTGTGGTAAAGGAAAGCACTGGTTAACAGAGCAGACTTTGACAGTAGATAGCCCTGCGTTTGTGTTAGGTTATGTTGCTTACTTATGGACAATTACTAAATTCTCTAAGCCTCAACTTCCTCTATGTAAAATAAAGAGAAAAATGGTGATTTCCCACAGAGCTATAAGTATTAAATAAGTTAAAATACATAAAGTAACACAGAGACTGGCATAAATTGATCATTTAATTGATGCCATATTATTTTTATTACTAATAGAGTGATAGTTCAAGATAGTTGGGTGTAGAGTGTCTCTGGCTTCCAATGAGAGATGTTGTCAAGATATTCTTACAGTACCTTCTGGTCTAGATCACAGCTTTTTATCCATGGTGCTGTGATGAGCTAATGTGTCACTATCACTGTTGTTTGTGTTCTGAATAACTTGTTGCTTATTATACTTTGTTGAAGTTTGAGGCTTGTTCTATGTCAGAGCTGAATCAGTGTTGTACCTATAAATACTTTTACTCTCTTGAATTATAAAATTATTTTTTGTCTCAGAGAAAGAGGAGTGGAGTACTTACAGTATTTGTAGGAGTAGAGAACTTACAGAGTTCTGAAAATTGCTGATAACTCTGGGTGTGCCAACGAGAATGTGTCATGTATGAGAAAATCACATGGTCACAAGCTGTAATTTTCTGCTGTGGATGAGAATCAGTTTAAAGTCAGTGAACAGGAAGTTCCGGGTAATCTAAAGGCCTACGACTAATTGTAGACTATATTTAGAATATATAAGTCTAAGTTGTCTCCATAATCCTAAAAGCCAATAAAATTCTGGGTGTGTTGGGAGGCTGAGGCAAGTGGATCATCTGAGGTCAGGAGTGTTAAGAATTGAGCATATCCCAGATTCCAGTAGAAATTTCTATAATCGCCTACATTAATGAGTGAAATTAAGAAATAGCCACTCATCTTTCCACTCTTGTCCCACCAAATATAATAGGTATGATTCAAAGCTACAACATTATAAAGTGAAACAGATTAGGGATCTCTTTCAGATCTGGCCAGACTTGCCAACATGGTGAAACCCTGTCTCTACTAAAAATACAAAAATTAGCCAGGTGTGGTGGTGTACAACTGTGGTCCCAGCTACTCAAAAGGCTTAGGCAGGAGAATCCCTTAAACCAGGAGGCACAGCTTGCTGTGAGCTGAGATCATGCCACTGCACTCCAGCCTGGGCGACAGAGTAAGATCTTGTCCTAAAAAAGAAAAAATTCTGGATTTGATCAGGAAAGAAAATAAATCATATTTTACCTTTTATATTAACAAGTGTTTCTCCCTTTAAAATCTCAAAAATACTCTGATTATTAAAATCTCAAGAAAGACATGTTCTTAGAACTGACATTACTAGGCCAAAAGTTACAAGTATTTTAGTAACTCTTGATATATACACATATATTATACAAACACACACATATATACACATATATATCTACATTTGGGAGGAGGGCAATTTACATTGTAATTCGTGTGGCATGAGTGATATCTGTTATCTGCAACACATAATGTTATTTACAAAAAGCTAATTTTCTAGGCATAATATATTTTGAGGTTAATGAACTGTAATTATTACCAAATTTGGACATTTTCCAATGTTAGTTTTCTATTATATTTCCCTTTGTCTAAATTGTACTGATGATGATTTGTTTATTAGGGTCTTGATATTTTCATTACAAATTAAAATGATCTCTCATTATTTATTTACAAGTAAACCTGGGATTTTATACAGTGAATTGTGATTTGTGGAAAGTAGTGTGAATGTCTAATCTGTTTCACTTTATAATGTTGTACTTTTGAATTATACCTATTATATTTTGTGAGACAAGAGTGGAAAGAAGACTGACTTATTTCTTAATTCCACTTATTAATGTAGGTGAGTATAGAAATTTCTACCAGAATCTAGGATGTGCTCAATTCTTAACATTCAAGGTTATCACTGAGAAATTTTCTTTTCGGAGGGTTTTACGGATAATTTATTAGGGTTTCGAGGGAAAGTCTCTTTTTCTCTATGCCAACCTTTTCTGAAAATGTTAGTTTTCAGTACAAATACTGATTTTACCCAGTAAATGTTGGTAGTTACTGATTTCTAAACTCAACTCTTCTGCTAACTTGTTGGTGACATTTGACAAGTCACTTAACTTGTTTCCTCAACCGCAAAATGAAACATTAGTCTGAGATGTCCTTAAGATCCTTACTAGCTGTGCTTCTTTCCTGATTCATTTACACTATGCATTTCTTGCCTTAGATATACCTTAGACATTATGCAAATGGATTTGGAAATGTCTGTGTTCTAACCTGAATTGGCTTCTTTCTCTACATCTTTCTTTAACCCTTATTCTAGCACAAGACAAATAGTACAAAGGTTTCAAAAGTTTGTGACTTCAGATCTAGAATGTTTTGAAACAATATTCATTCACTAAAATATGAGCAAAGTTAAAGCAAAATATTTAATAACATTGTTTTACCTGTTTTACCTACCAATCTTTTTGTTTGTTTCACTGCCTTGTCATTTACAAAGAAATATAAATGTGCCTTACGAGAGTTATTCTGTAAACTCCATAATGCAAGAGTTCAAAAAAAAAAGAACATAACACAAGAGCTGCAAATACACATATTTGGGAATTCTTGACATTTTTTTCATCTAGTTTCAAAATCGTCTGAGGAAGAATGTAATTTATTCATTTAACTGTGAGTTACATTTTAAAAATTTTGTGGAGACACAAACTCTGAATAATTAACTCTGTTACTACTTAATAATTTAAGTGGAATGACCCTTGACAGTCTGTTTGTAATAACTAACATAGCACATTTTAATTAATTTTTTAAATCAGAACAGGCATCTCTTAGAGCTTAAGATTCTTGGGGGCAAAATTTAACTTTTAAAATTGGTTAGTATAGTGTTTTTTTTTTTTCTTAATGAAAACAAAACTGATTTGCATTTTAAAAATCTAGGTACACTTTTTTAAATGATTATGTCAGTAATTTAACATCAGGCATGCATTATAGAGAACTGTACCTTTTCTTTCTATGTCTTCATACCAATCTTCTTGTATATTAGAAACTAGGTAGTATAAAAGTTAAATAATTGTAAGCCTGAAAAGTCCAAGATTCAGTGATTTTAGGAATCTGAGTCTGAAATTTCTGTCAAAAAATATAAAGCCAATTTTATAAAAATAAAAGTCAGTTTATAAGATAGCAATAATATAACCTATCATAAAATTTACAAGCAGCTTTAGTAATTATTAAATACTAAGTTTAATAAGCATGAAACTTATCTTCCATGTTCAGTGGCTGTTTATCTTATACTTGAACTCTTCCCTCATTTTATCCTTTTGAATAATACTGTACTAAAGCGAATCTCTGATTAATATTTAAATGTACATGGGGAGAAATGGGTAACCTAATCAGAGAAAATAATTAACAAACCACCTCATTCTCATATCCCTGAATTCTTACAAGGAAGCATATATTTTGATTACTACAATGTAATACCCTTTGACCTCCTTTCTAATTCAAAGCTTATTAGATTTCATGATTGAACTGGCTCACTAACATTTAATTATATTTCTTAAATATTTTTTGAATGTGCTCCTATGTCCTGGATTTTTCTAAATTCCACTTTTCTTCTCCCTTACAGTAGCAAAATTTAACTAGTATGGATTTTTTCCTCTTCCAGACAATTTTGTGATAGGTTGCAAAGACAAACTCTTGTGGCCTAGGTAGTTAAAGTGATTTCTTGGCAAAAAAACAACAACAATAACATCAACAACAACAAAAGCTTTTCATGCAGTGGCTAAAAGATGAGACAGGTCTTTATATGTTAATGTAGAATGATATTCATGTTTAGATGGTTGAATATTATAATTTTATTTGGGCTTAAAAATCTTATAGGTTTACAAAAAGAACATATATGATAGTTATAAATTCTAAATGCATATTTGTATGTTTATATGTGAATGTGTGTTTGTGAAATATACTTTTTGTATATACATATAGATTATATGTAGGAATTATAGGTGGACAGATAGTTGTCTATTTTTATATGTATTCTATCTACTTACATTTCTGTTATTACAATCTCTACCTCTATATAGAGATTTGGCATTGGAGAGGAAACTATTGACTTCTAAAATTCTAATTGACATAAATTTTAAAGTTTACTCTTATTTTTCATTAGCAATCAAAGCTTGTGTAATTTTGTAATTAAAAACACAAAGGAAAACGTAGTGATGAGCACTGCTATTCTCTTTTCAAATAATGTATTTTATAAAACAATTTTATATATACAATAAAGTTGTAAAACTTGTTCAAAAAGTATTAATTCATCAAAATTTAACTAGTTACATGTTTTAAAAGTACATGGTGTTTCAGAATAATTCTAAGCAGAGATGTGCAAAGTTTAAGACAATTTTAAACTTATTAAGTGACTTAAAACATAAAAGAAATAAATGAAATTGCCAGTTTCTGGTTAAGAAAACTAAAATATGTGGAGAATTTCATTTTTAAATTAATTGATAGTTTGAAAAATGTTGTAAAAAGTTAATTTTCATATAATTAACAGAATAAAATAAAAATTTTGAAAAAAAAGGGAGAATAACCATATCAATGGCTAAACAATCTTATAAGAATACAATGATGGTATTGGGATAAGAATAGATACACAGAATGTTTTAACAAATAGAGAGACTAACTGACCCTTTTTTATATACAGAAAATACCCATCCTTCCAGGACAGGCAGAGGGATTGGGCTGGGAGCTCCTTTCCTCTACTGTCTGGCTCCAGAAGGAACTTTCCCACGCTCTATTTCAGAAAAGGGACTGGGCACAAGCCTTGAACTATTTGCTAATCTTATAATATCCAAATAAAATATGTTTCTGTGAGGATTTACATGTGGGTACAAAAGTATTTACTTTAAAAAAATAAACTGAAGTTAGATCCCCATCTTACGTCATGGCCCCAAATAAATTCTAAATGTATTATATAGTTAAATAAAATATTGTGCCTTAATAACTGCAGGAAAAATTTATTAAGTCTCTTGAGGAAGAACTTTCTGGTTTAAAATTATTCATCTATTCAAAAGCTATTGAAACTTCATTTGTTTTTAGACAGTAGGTATACAGCTTTAAGACAAAATAACCACTTTTCAAAGAGCTTAGAATCTAGCTGAAAGCACAACTCACGTATTGACAATAACTATTGATCTTTATACTACAGGACGAACAGATCATAGTAAGGGGAAAGAGAGAAGCTGTAATCACTTAGGTAAATACAGAGGCAAGAGAAAACATGAGCTGAGAAGTTCATTATTATTGAAGGTTCAAGGGGAAGAGATGAGTGACAAAAGATAAAGCTAAAGAGGAGGGCCAGTTCTGAGTTCGAAGTGTCTTGTAATCCATGTGGAGGAAGTTACACTCTATCATCTCAAGAGCAGTGGAAAGCTACTGAAGAGTTTTGAGTAAATGAATTTTAGAAAATTCAGTTTTACTGACTGATAAGGAAGGTGGAGTAGAAGTGACTATAGGCCTGAGAGTCTGGTTAAGGAGACACACAAAGAGAAAATTACAGAAATGTGTGCTAAGAGGGTGAGTCTAAGGTATCATAGAGGATGGCATACCCATAGGACTCCACTCATGTATAAGTCAGCTGAGGTCTGTAAGTAAAGAAATCAGAAGAGGATTGGCTGGAGCAAGCTGAGATATTTGTAGTTAGACTTAGGGCCAAATTCCTAGTTTTAGTGAGTTCTAGATGGCTAGAACAAATCTAGGGGAAGTGTAAGGCGAAGTTTTCCTTGTGAAGAGCCAAGGACTGAGTCAATGTGAGAAAGAAGTAGAAAGTGCAAACCTTTGTGAGTCAAAGATTCATATTTGGTGTCTTGGATCTAAGATTTGTCTGAGGAGACCTCATGCCAAGAGGAGGTGTATATAAAGACCTCTTGGAGGTGTATATAAAGACTTTTCACATCCAACCCTAATTGCAGAATTCCTGTTGGTCTGCAACAGGAATTCTGCAATTAGGGTTGGTTGTGAGAAGCCTGAACATTCTCATGCCTATTATAAAGTGCATTATGGGAGACATATTTTAATAGGCATTGTCATGATTTATTTGGAAATCGTGGCAAAGTAGACATATATATATATATATATATATATATGTATATATATATATATATATATATTTAATTTCACTTTAGGTTCTGGGGTACATGTGCAGAACATGAAGGATTGTTGCATAGGTACCCACATGGCAATGTAGTTTGCTGCCTCCATCCTCCCGTCACCTATATCTGGCATTTCTCCCATGTTATCCCTCCCTGAACTCCCTACCCCTCACTGTCCCTTCCCTATTCCTCCCCAACAGACCCCAGTGTGTGATGCTCCCCTTCCTGTGTCCATGTGTTCTCATTGTTCAACACCCACCTATGAGTGAGAACATGTAATGTTTGATTTTCTGTTCTTGTGTCAGTTTGCTGAGACTGATGGTTTCCAGCTTCATCCATGTCCCTACAAAGGACATGAACTCATCATTTTTTATGGCTGCATAGTATTCCATGGTGTATATGTGTCACATTTTCTTTATTCAGTCTATCATTGATGGGCATTTGGGTTGGTTCCAAGTTTTTGCTATTGTAAACAGTGCCACAATGAACATATGTGTGCATGTGTCTTTAAAAGAGAACAATTTATATTCCTATGGGTATACACCTGGTATTGGGATTGCTGGATCAAATGGTGTTTCTATTTCCGGATCCTTGAGGAATTGCCACACTGTCTTCTACAATGGTTGAACTAATTTATGCTCCCATCAACAGTGTAAAAGCATTCCTATTTCTTCACATCATCCCTAGCATTTGTTGTCTCCAGATTTTTTAATGATCACCATTCTAACTGGCATGAGATGGTATCTCAATGTGGTTTTGATTTTCATTTCTCTAGTGACCAGTGATGATGAACATTTTTTCATAAGTTTGTTGACTGCATAAATGTTTTATTTGAAAAGTGTCTGTTCATATCCTTTGCCCACTTTTTGATGGGGTTATTTGTATTTTTCTTGTAAATTTGTTTAAGTTCCTTGTAGATTTTGGATATTAGCCCTTTGTCAGACGGGTAGATTGCAAAAATGTTTTCCCATTCTATTGGTTGCCTGTTCACTCTAATGATTGTTTCTTTTGCTGTACAGAAGCTGTGGAGTTTAATTAGGTCCCATTTGTCTATTTTGGCTTTTGTTGCCAATGCTTTTGGTGTTTTAGTCATGAAGTCATTGGCTATGCCTATGTCCTGAATGGTTTTGCCTAGGTTTTCTTCTAGGGTTTTTATGGTGTTAGGCCTTACGTTTAAGTCTTTAATTCATCTGGAGTTAATTTTAGTGTAAGGTGTAAGGAAGGGGTCTAGTTTCTGCTTTCTGCACATGGTTAGCCAGTTTTCCCAACACCATTTATCAAACAGGGAATCCTTTCCCCATTGCTTGTTTTTGTCAGATTTGTCAAAGATCAGATAGTTGTAGACGTGTGGCATTGCCTCTGAGGCCTCTGTTCTGTTCCATTGGTCTGTATCTCTAGTTTGGTACCAGTACCATGCTGTTTTGATACCAGTACCATGCTGTTTTGATTAATGTAGCCTTGTAGTATAGTTTGAAGTCAGGTAGTGTGATGCCTCCACCTTTGTTCTTTTTGCTTAGGATTGTCTTGGCTATGCAGACTCTCTTTTGGTTCCATATGAAGTTTAAGGTGGTTTTTTCCAGATCTGTGAAGAGGGTCATAGGTAGCTTGCTGGGGATAGCATTGAATCTGTAAATTATTTTGGGCAGTATGGCCATTTTCATGATATTGATTCTTCCTAACCATGAGCATGGAATATTTTTCCATCTGTTTGTGTCTTCTCTTATTTCCTTTAGCAGTGGTTCATAGTTATTGAAGAGGTCCTTTATATCCTTTGTTAGTTGTATTTCTAGGTATTTTATTCTCTTTGTAGCAATTGTGAATGGCAGTTCATTCTTGATTTGGCCCTCTTTAAGTCTGTTATTGGTGTATAGAAATGCTTGTGATTTCTGCACATTGATTTTGTATTCTGAGACTTTGCTGAAGTTGCTTATCAGTTTAAGGAGATTTTGGGCTGAGACGATGGGGGTCTTCTAAACATACAATCATGTTGTCTGCAAATAGAGACAATTTGACTTCCTCTTTTCCTAATTGAATACCCTTTATTTCTTTTTCTTGGCTGATTGCTCTGGCTAGAACTTCCAGTACTGTATTGAATAGGAGTGGTGTCAGAGGGTATACTTGTCTAGTGCCACATTTCAAAGGGAATGCTTCCAGTTTTTGCCCATTCAGTATGATATTGGCTATGGGTTTGTCATAAATAGCTTTTATTATTTTGAGATATGTTCCGTTGATACCTAGTTTATTGAGAGTTTTTAGCATAAAGGGCTGTTGAATTTTGTCAAAGGCCTTCTCTGCATCTATTGAGATAATTATGTGGTTTTTGTCTTTGGTTCTGTTTATGTGGTGGATTACATTTATAGACTTACATATGTTGAATCATCCTTGCATCCTTGGGATGAAGCCTACTTGATCATGATGGATAAGCTTTTTGATGTGCTGTTGCAATTGGGTTGCCAGTATTTTATTGAAGATTTTGCATCTATGTTCATCATGGATATTGGCCTGAAGTTTTCCTTTTTTGATGAGTCTCTGCCGGGTTGTGGTATCAGGATGATGTTAGTCTCATAAAATGATTTGGGAAGGATTCCCTCTTTTTGGATTGTTTGGAATAGTTTCTGAAGGAGGGCTACCAGCTCCTCTTTGTATGTCTGGTAGAAATTGGCTCTGAACCCATCTGGACCTGGATTTTTTTTTTTTTTTTGGTTGGTAGGCTATTAATTGCTGC
The DNA here is from genome assembly GCA_963573385.1 of Cacajao melanocephalus. Taxonomy (NCBI): domain Eukaryota; kingdom Metazoa; phylum Chordata; class Mammalia; order Primates; family Pitheciidae; genus Cacajao; species Cacajao melanocephalus. The sequence continues at coordinate 105,938 of CAUYLG010034921.1, read as the reverse complement.
ATCAACTTCAGCCTTTGTTATTGGTCTATTCAGGGTTTCAACTTATTCCTGGTTTAGGGTTGGGAGAGTGCAAGTGTCCAGGAATTTATCCATTTCTTCCAGGTTTACTGCTTTATGTGCATAGACTTGTTTATAGTAATCTCTGATGGTAATTTGTATTTCTTTGAAATCGGTGGTGATATCCCCTTCATCTTTTTTTATTGCATCTATTTGATTCTTCTCTTTTCTTTTTTATTAATCTGGCTAGTGGTCTATTTTGTTGATCTTTTCAAAACACCAGTTCCTGGATTTACTGATTTTTGAAGGGTTTTTTTGTGTCTCTATCTCCTTCATTTCTGCTCTGCATCTTAGTTGTTTCTTGTCTTCTGCTAGCTTTTGAGTTTTTTATATCTTGCTCCTCTAGCTCTTTAAATTTTGAGGATGGAGGTCAATTCTAGATCTTTCCTTACTTCTCATGTGGGCATTTATTGCTATAAGTTTCCCTCTAGACACTGCTTTAAATGTATCCCAGAGATTCTGGTATGTTATGTCTTCGTTCTCATTGGTTTTGAAGGACATCTTTATTTCTGCCTTCATTTCATTGTTTATCCAGTCAACATTGAAGAGCCAGTTGTTCAGTTTTCATGAAGTTGTTTGGTTCTGAGTTAGTTTCTTAATCCTGAATTCTAATTTGATTGCACTGTGGTCTGAGAGACTACTATGGTTTCCGTTGTTTTGCATTTGCTGAGGAGTGATTTACTTTCAATTATGTGGTCAGTTTTAGAGTAGGTGTGATGTGGTGCTGAGAAGAATGTATATTCTATGAATTTCTGGTGGAGATTTCTGTAGATGTATATTAGGTTTGCTTGGTCCAGCTCTGAGTTCAAGTCCTGGATATCCTTGTTAATTTTCTGTCTTGTCAAGCTGTCTAATATTGACAGTGGAGTGTTAAAGCCTCCCACTATTATTGTTGGGAAGTCTAAGTCTCTTTGTAGGTTATTAAGAACTTGCATTATATATCTGGGTGCTCATGTATTGGGTGCATATATATTTAAGATCGCTAGCTCTTCTTGCTGCATTGATCCTTTTATGATTGTGTAACACTCTTCTTTGTCTCTTTTGATCTTTGTTAGTTTAAAGTCTATTTTATCAGAGACTAGGATTGCAACTCCTGCTTTTTCTTTTGCTCTCCATTTGCTTGGAAAATCTTCCTCCATCCCTTTATTTTGAGCCTATGTGTGTCCTTGCACATGAGATGGGTTTCCTGGATACAGCACACAGATGGGTTTTGACTTTTTATCCAATTTTCCAGTCTGTGTTTTGATTGGGGCATTTAGCCCATTTACATTTAAGGTTAATATTGTTATGTGTGAATTTGATCCTGCCATTTTGATGCTAGCTGGTTGTTTTACCCGTTAGTTGACGCAATTTCTTCATTGTGTTGATGCTCTTGCTTGGGGATCATGTAATAAGGCTTATCAATGGAACTTTATCATCTCTCCCCCATGTGCTGCATAATATGCTGCACAATGATGTTCTGGTCAACAAAATACAGTCATGTGCTGCATAATTGTATTTAGGTCAACAGTGGACCATATAAGGATGGTGGTCCATGGGAATATAATGGAGCCAAAAAGTTCCTGTGGTTAATGATGTCATAGCTGTTATAATGTCATGGAGCAATGTGTTAATCACATGTTTGTGGTGATGCTGGTGGAAACAAACCTACTGCACTGCCAATCATATAGAAAGAAATACTGCACATACAATTAGATACAGTGCATAAAACTTGGTAATAGTAATAAATGACTATGTTACTTTTTATGTATTTACTACACTTTATTATTATTATTTTACTATTGTAATTTAAGTTCTGGGGAATACGCAGATCATGCAGATTGTGCCGGCTTGTTACATAGGTGTACGCTTGCCATGGTGGTTTGCTGCATCCATCCTCCATCATACATTGGGTATTTCTCCTAATGTTATCCTTCCCCAATCCACTCACCGCCTGCTATCCTGCTCCTAGAAGTCCTTATTTTAGATTGTACTTATTCTACTTATTAATGAAAAATTAGTATAAAAGAGCCTCAGGCAGGTCCTTCAAGAGGTATTCCAGAGAAAAGCATTATTATCATAGATGATGACAGCTCCATGCATGTTTTTGTCCTTGAAAATCTACCAAAGGGACAAGATATGGAGGTGAAAGACAGTGATATTGATTATCCTAACCCTGTGTAGGCCTAGACTAAAGTGTGTGTTTTTGTCTTAATAATATTTTAACAAAAAAGTTTAAAAAGTTAAAAAAATTAAAATTAAAAATAGAAAATGTTCTTGGATAACAAAGAAGGGACAAAATAAAAAAATAAAAATAAAAGTAAAAATAGAAAATGTTTATAGAATATGAATATCAAATAAAAAAATTTTTGTACAGCTGGCAATGTGTATGCATTTTAAGCTGTTATAAGAGTCAAAAAGTTAAAAAACTTAAAGGTGTAGAAAATAAAAATGTTACAGTAAATTAAAGTTAATTTATTTTTGAAAAAAAGTTTAAATAAATTCAGTGTAGCCTGTGTACAGTGTTCATAAAGTCTGCAATAGTGTATAATAATGTGTTATAAGCCTTCACATTCACTTACTACACCCTCACTGACTTACCCAGAGTAACTTCCAGTGTTGCCAAGTTCCTTTCATGGTAGGTGCCTTTGACAGAAGTACCATTTAAAAAATATTTTTATACTGTATTTTTTCTATATTTAGAAACACAAACGGCTATTGTGTTATAATTGCCTATTGTATTCAGTACAGTAATACACTATACAGATTTGTAGCCTAAGAGCAATAGACCATAACATATAAGCCTAGGTGTGTAGTAGGTTATACCATCAAGGTTTGTGTAATTACTCTGTATGATGTTTGCACAAAAACGAAACTGCCTAATGATGCATTTATCAGAATGTATCCCCAGAGTTAGCATATCTCCTGTGTAATTTCATAATTAAAAATAATTCTGAAATTAAAATTTAAAGTATTTCTTCATATTTCTCAATCTTTTTAAATTGCTGACTAATAATGATTCATCCATTTAACACTTCATGTTTTTATTTTGGTATCTTTTGATGCACAAAAGTTTTCTTTTTAATTTAATGTAATCAGACGTGTCAATATTTTCTTTATCATTTGTGCTTTTTGCATCTTTTATTATTCATTTTTCTGCTCTGAGACAATAAATATATTTAACGTTATTATTATATTCTAAAAGCCTTGCTTTTTACATGTAAGCCATTAATCTACAGATGTTTGTAGTCAAGATTTCATTTTATGATATCTATAGCTATAATTAATTAGGATTACATAATGAATCATTTACCCATTAGACTGGAATGCCATATGGATATCAACTTTTGTCCATCCACAACTCTATTTTGAGCTCTTTATTCTGCTCTACTTATGTCTTTATAACAATACCACAATCCCTTTATAACATGTACATATGCCTTAATATGTTATTGAGAAGTCTTTCCCACTTTTTCTGAATTATTCTGGCCTCCTTGGGCCTTTTTCTCTTCGATTACATAGCAATTGTAGAATCTCTTCTTAAAATACGATTAAAACAGTACTTCCTGTGGGTCAAAGTTGAATTAAAGTTGTAGATTAACTTGAATGGTGTTGACATTCATGGATGTGGTATATGTTTGCATGTATTTAGCTTGACTTTAATAACGTTTTATAATGTTCCTCATTATTACTAAGTACCCTAGTGTTTTTGTTCCTTTAATGTTTAATGTATGTTAAATATATGGAGAAACTGTATGTGTAATAGTGGTATCTAAGCATCCAGATTTGACTAGTGAAAAATCAAATATGTTTCTAAAACAGAAAGATGCAATGAATTTTAAATGAAGTTTCAATAAATTCTCCCTACCTTTTATAATACTATACAGAGTATTAAATTATAAAAAAAAACCATGTCATTGCAGTAACACACTGATTATAACTGATGAGAAACAAATAATTTTGTATACTTCTATATTTTTCATATAAGTATTGATAATTGTCATATCTTTATCAAATAATATTCTTAGTGTAATAATATATGAAGTATAATGTAAACATTTACTAGAAGACATCTTTTAATAGCCTGGGCAATAGAACAAGAATCCCGTTCTCTCTCCCTCTTTCTCTTCCTCTTTCTTTCTCTCTTACATTCTTTTTTTTTCCTTTCACTCTTTCTTTCTTCTTTTCTCTCTTTTTCTTTCTTAAAAAAATTAATCTTCTGTGAGATTATATCTCAAGGAAGTATCAGTATACTTATATACTCATCATATAGATACAGTAAAGTGCACAGATTATCCATCTATAGCTTGATAAAATTTCACAACTGTACATGCCTATGTATCCACAGATTAGGATTTAAGCACAGAGACATGAGGATTTTTTAAAGACCTATAGTGGACACACATTTCATATGGTTTGACTTTTTATTAATGTATTTATTAAATAAAAATGCATGATGTGTATGTTATATATAGTATTTTATTAGGCACCATAAGGTATATGAATAACTATGCAAAGTTATAATGTAAGGAATTTCTTTGAATTTGGGAGGCACATAAATGGAAACTTTAGTCCACAATTCAAAGCATTCTACAGCTGTTTGCCCAACTTCATCTTCCTTAAAAAGGAACAAAGACTCAAGAAATCAAATGATCACTCTTTCTAATTAAAATGGCAATCTTGAGAAATGTTTCATTATTTAGTATTGTATCGTGCTCAGCTTTGAAAAGCTACTTGATGTATTTATGTCCATATGTTAGATGCTTTTTATTACAGTAGCCATTAGTTTGTTTATCAGAATTATGACATTACAAAATAAATATTTTAAGACCAATAACCTATATACAGTACACAGGATGAAATGGATGGAGAAAAGATGGAGGAAGTAAATGTACTCAAAGGTGATATTGCAATACCCTACACAGGAAGTGATTTCACCTTGAATTAGGAAGACAAGGGGAATGAATAGGTAGAAATAAATAAGAAAAGTGTTATTTAGGATGAATCAATACAACTTGGCTATTGAATTGATAAAAAGATTAAAATAGACAGAATTTGCTGTTTGTTAAGACCATAAGTGCACCTATCTAGTATACAGGTTATTTGAAGAATAATTATACCAAAATAAATTCAGGGAAATTATACAGGCAAGTTTTACATTTGCAGTGGGTAAATGGGTTCCAGTGTATGTATATCAAAACTTGTATTAGCCTGTTTCATAAATGTGACAGTTTGGGCACAATGTCAGTTTTTGGCAGGTGGTTTTCATTCTTCCTAAAGCTTCAGTTCTTAGTGTTAGAGAAAATAAGAGGACAGATGAGGTCATAGCAGTAAACCCACACTGAGAACTAATGAGACAAAGAGTTGTCACTATCTTGGCGGTTTTAACCAATAACACTTTCCAACATCTTTTCTATTAATATTTCAGCTTTAATGAGCAATTATTACTCTGTGCAAACCACCTCTGGGACTTGAAAAGACATGGAATGTGCTACCTGACACCTCACCTCTAAGCCACCTAGCTCCAGAGGTTCACCTGTGATATTTTATTAACCTCATAGTAGTGAGATTGAATATTTTGGTCCACATTTACATTGTTGTGGCAGAGTTTTACTGTATATGAAACAAAAGCACTCTAAGAAAAATAGGATTATTCAACCAATTAAGATATAAAACTATATTTTGCAATGGAGCAATCTCTGTAAGAAAAATTTGAAATCATATTTCTATATAGTGATTGTAATTTTAAATGCCTGAGATTCCAAAGGAAAATTGAATAGCAGCAAAGTAAAGAATGAACCTTAGGGAATATTGGTATTTATGAGGTGGATGAGGAAACAAACAAAAAAAGGAGTTGTCACAAATGTAGAGGATGAATCAGAAGAACCTAATAAAAAATATTTACTGCATTTGGTAAATATTTTTACCAAATACTAGAGGGAGCTTTCAAATGAAGATAGAAACTGAAATATCAGAACTCACGTAAATAGAACAGATCTTCATTATTTGCAGATTCTATATTTGTGAATTTTCTACTTGCTCAAATTTATTTATTTATTTATTTAGAGACAATGTCTCATTCTGTCACCCATTCTGGAGTGCAGTGGAATGATCATGGCTAACTGAAGCCTTGATCTCCCAGGCTCCCAAGTAGCTGTGACCACAGGTGCCGGTCACCACACTAATTTTTTTTTTTTTTTTTTGTAGAGACAGGTTTTGCCATCTTGCCCAAGCTGGTCTTGAACTCCTGAGCCCAAGTGATTCTCCTGTCTTTGTTTCCCAAAGTTCTGGGTTCACAGGCCTGAGCCACTGCACCTGCCCTCAAATTTATGTTTAACTCCCAAATCAGTATTTGGACACTTTTGCATTCGTTCTTTGACATATGCAAAGTATTGGAAATGTTTGAGTTATGCAATGCACAGATTCCCAGTTGAAGTCTGAGGCAATGGGCAATACTGTTCCTTCTTGTTTCAGCTCTCATACTGTAAACAAGCGTTCCCTTTTTTTTTTTAAATTAAATTTTTAGTAGAGACAACAGGGACTCACTCTGTTGTCCAGGCTAACAAGCATTCTTTTTACAACATATTTAGTGTCATGTTTTTCTCATTTTTGTGCTTTTTGTTGGTGATTTCACTGTTTAAAATGGTTCTCAAGTATATTGCTTAACTACTTTCTAGGGTTCACCAGAGGAAAAGGGCTTTGATGTGCCTTATAGAGAAAATATGTGCTAGATAAGCTTTCAGGGATGAGTTATAGTATTGTTGGCTATGAGTTCAATGTTAATGAATCAACAATATATATTAAATCAGTGTCTTTAAATAGAAACACACACAAAAGAAAGGTTGTATATTGATTGGTTCATGAAAATGTGAGCAGAGGCTCGTAGGCGCATAGCCCTATTTTTCCTAGGAGCAGTGGTTTGATATTTGCTAATCTGATATTCATGATGACCCTTTAAAAAGTAATTACCATGGATAATGAGAATCGACATACAAACATATATATACACAGACACACATATACACACACATCTGTTTTGTGTTTAAGAAGTTAAAGTAGAAAATTATAGCATACCAGTATTAGTTACAGTCTCCAAGAATACAACTACAAAAACATATTTCGGCAGTTAGCAAATTTCATTGTATTACACAGAATAAGAATTCCAATTATTTTGTTTAATATTTCTTTCTGAAACTGGTGCACCATTTAGCTGTTTTGATACCATAAACAAGTAAATTTTATAAATATAGATATATGATATCTTTCAGTCATTGTGATTGACTAATTTATAATATGTATCTTTGAGTGAGTCTATATTAGGATTTTTCTTTTTCGGTGTAAATTAGGTAAAATTCAATACTTTCTCTGCTAACTTTATTTAAACAATGCTTCTTGAGCTCTCTGTTATTTGGTAGGAATTTAGTAGTTCAGAGAAATCAATTGATTCTTCTACCAAAACACTTTTTGTCTTTTTGAAATGTTGAATAAAGGCTTTAAACCTGATAGCAATACCTTTATCTCTAACCCTGTTCATGTGAGAGTGTATAATTGTGCATTTTGCAATTTCCTTGTCTCATTTGTTCTCTGCTGTTTATCTGCTTACTCCTAAGGCTGGGAAAAGCGATTATAATGGGCAGCTCATGTAGTAGATAGAAAATGAGGGCGAGTCCATGGATATCTAATCCATGTCTTGGTACTAGTGGCATGCAATAATATGGGCCTACCAAGGCTCCTAGAAGATATGTTCAGCTTTAAGTTTTTTGTTAGATACACTGCCAAGATATAAATGAGACTATAGCATGGTGAAATATGAGTGGTTACATTTAGGCCTCATTGTTTGCAGCCTTAAAAACCTCAATGAAACATATTTTCTGTACTTTCAATATAAAAGATTTGAACAATTGATATAACTCTCTCACACCATTACTGTGATTATCAGAGGAATAAAAGGCATTTTTAGTAATCTATCTTTTCTTCTGTAAAATACTTTATGTTTGAAAAATGAGGTCCCTCATAGAGCAAGGTCAGTATTATGGGAGAATGACTCATTTAATTCTAAAGCTGTAACATGTTGCAATAGTTTGTGTTAAAATGGTTCAATGCAGATGTCATAGAATGAGTTCAGATGGGTCTGCACAGGCCAATTCATAAGAAACTGTTACCTCTCTGGATTTATGAAACTGGTTCTCTAGTTTCATTGTATAGTAATGCCCAAAAAGTAAAAAGCCTAAAGTTATCCTTTTTTCATGTTTTTCTTATGTATTAGTCTGTTCTCACACTGCTATAAAGATACTAACTGAGACTGGGTAATTTATGAACAAAAGAGGTTTAATTGGCATAGTGCTGTGTGGCTGGGGAAACCTCAGGAAACTTACATTCATGGCAGAAGGTGAAGCAGGACACCTTTTGCGTGGCAGCAGGAGAGAGAGAGGGGAAATTGCCATTTTAAAAACCTCAGATCTTGTGAGAACTCCCTCAGTACCATGAGAACAGCATGGGGGAAACCACCCTCATGATCCAGTCACCTCCCACCAGGTCCCTCCTTTGATACATGGGGATTATAATTTGAGATGAGATTTGGGTGGAGACACAAAGTCAAACCATATCTTCTGAGCTGTAGGCAAAAGTGGGATATATCTTTCTCCTTTAACTTTCTAGAAATGCCATTCTCTCAAAAATATAAGGGTAGGTGGCAGGGCGGAGGTAGGGTACCATTTTCTATTGTAGTGGGGATGAGTGATGCTTATTTGCTCTATTAATTTAATACAGGAAATGGACTATGATCATGTGAGTGAAATTAATTACATAACTACCAAATAAACTACAAAGAAACAGGAAAGTGTTCTGTGAGAGAGAACTATAGGGAGGATTTACTTTATATTGGATGTGAATTTCCTTTCGATAATTTCTACTTGAATTATTTAGGCATACTCAGGACTCCTGTTGTGTTTTTTAAGATTCTCAGTTTGGATCCCCTTTCTCATCACACTATTTATCTTATTTTTAATTTTTAAAAAATATTTAATTTTTAAACACATAATTTTGTTGTCCTCTCCTCCAAACCTTTATTCAACCATCATCCACCTTTTTCAAGAAGAGGAGCTACCAAAATAAGCTGGCAGTAAGGCCAGGAGGGTGAGAACAAAGCAGAACAGAGTTAGTGTGCAGAAGCCACTGTTCCCTGTTCTAGATGTGAACCTGGGGACCTGTGCCACAGGGCCCTGGAGCAAGAATCAGAGTTCCAACCAAAGTATCTGGACCTATTCAACTCACTTCAAGGATAGATTGTGCTAGCCTAAATATGTTACATCTGGAGAGCTTCTGGTGTTCTAGGCCTCTGAGAAAAATAGGAGAGCTGTGATAGTAAGCTGACTTCCCCTATCCCTTAACCTTGATCCTCACCATACTTTGTAGTTGAAAGCATCACAAGAGGCTCTGTCACCTTGCAACAGAACTGGCAATTTTTTAGCTGTTCTAGCACCTGCCCACAAGGTTACTGTGTCTTACACTGCTGTGTGACTCTATTTACAATACTCAGGCAGGCAGATCTGGGACATGAAGATGAACAGATCCACCAGTAATTAAAACAACAACAACAACAAACACCTGAGGAAACCCAGCAGCCAGAGAAAGGAAATATAAGTAGAACACTTAGGTGGCCAACTGGCATTTAGGCAGAATTTTTGTAGCTGGTTGGTGACAATTAGAGTAAAATAATACATATTTAAGGTAACTTTAGGTTTAAATCATTTTCTAAAACCAAAATGTATGATTTTGAGTTCAGAAATTTAGAAGAATTCAGTGAGAATATGGTCCTCGTGGAGATCTAAATTAGTGGACTAGAAAGTGCACTAGCATTAATATCTGAACAAGAGCAAAGCTGCAAAGAGATGGTAATCATAAAGGAAAGCATACAAGACAGAAGACTGTGGCAGGCATTGTTCAATGTGCCTTTTTTTTTTTTTTTTTTTTTTTTTTTTGAGACAGGATCTCACTCTGTGCCCAGGCTGGAGTGCAGTTGTGCGATCTCAGCTCACTGAAACCTCTGCCTCCCTGGTTCAAGTGATTCTCCCACCTCAGCCTCCCCAATAGCCGGGACTACAGGCATTCATCACCACGCCCTGCTAATATTTGGTATTTTTTTGATAAAGACCAGGTTTCACCAAGTTAGCCAGGCTGGTCTTGAACTCTGGACCTCAGGTGACCCATCCGCCTTGGCCTCTCAAAGTGCTGGGATTACAGGCATGAGCCACCATGCCGGCTTCAGTGTGCTTTCTGTTTCTAAATTAGTTAATCCTTACAAGAACCTTTTGAGATAGAAATTCTAGAGAAATATAACATTTGAATAATAAAAATTATGTAATAAAAGAATAAAGAAAAAACAGACTGTAAAAATGTAATACAAGAGTTCTCTTTTGATGAAGAAATGTTAAAGACAGAAAGAGCTCATAAAGTTCCATGAAGGACTATGACAAAATAAATTAAAAGATGCACTCCTAGACATATGATAAAACTCAATTCCAAATATCAACAGTCATTTTTAGCATTTCAGCACAGGAAGTTAGAATTGATAGATTAAAGGACTTTGACATATTATCTTTCCACTATCTAAGATATTATTTATAAGTTAAAGAAAGGTATTTTCTACTCAATTTTATATTGTTACACTTTGTCATCTTCATTTAAATATGCATGAAATTTATTTTTCTATGTGGTATGGCATATGAGTCCAACTTACTTTTATCTAGGATAATAAAATATCAAAATAATTATTTAAATAAAATATGCCTTTTTCACACACATTCATATTATACAGTCAGCCCTTCATATCTATGGGTTTCATATTCACATACTTCACCAATGACAGACTGAAGATATTTTTTAAAGTAAATACATAATAACAGTAAAATAATACAAATAAACAGTTACGATGACTACATAGCATCTGCATTGTATTAGGTATTATAAGTAGTCTAAAGATAATTTAAAGTATACAAGAGGATATGCATAGAATATATGCAAACACTATGCCATTTTATACAAAATGAGCATCTGAGGATTTTGGTATCCATGGAGTTACTGAAACTGTCCCATGTGGATACCAAAAGACAACTGTATTCATTTGCCATGTACACCAGATAAATTTGAATTTATTTTTTATCTCCTAACCTATTTATTCTTAAACACAACTATTCTGTTTTTATTATAATGGCTTTATATTGTTTGCATATCAGATAATATCATCTTTGCTCTTCTTTCATTTACAACTTTTTCTATTTTAAAATTTTTATTCTTTAATGAGTTTGAAGTCATATCATCTAAAAACTCCTCTGCCTCATCAAAAATAAATAAATAAATAAAACTCATCTGTAGCTGGCTTTGTATTTAGAACTGCAAATGTTATTTTGAGAGAAGAGTTATTTTATGATACTAGTTTTAACATATAAGAAATTGAATCTTTATTATTTTTTTCATTGCTGGATGATTATTTTCCAAAATGTTATTTTCATAGCATTTTCCAAGATTTATACCAATTATTTTTAATTTTGCTATTGTAAATGCTGGAACATAAAAAATAATAATGGTGAGATTGCACACTCTTGTAGTATTTTAAGGGAAATGTTCTTAATACGTTACTGGAAGCATGTTCAATGTTGAGTTTCGGTATATTTTCAAAATAACATTTATGTGGCCACCTTCTATTCCAGTACTTGTTTTTTATACCACATTGTGTCATGCTTCCCAGATGCTACCTCTTATATTTAACCCTGGAGTGGAAGTGAATTGGGGCAAAGAATGTCTGGAAAGTCTGGACTGGTATCATGATGTAGATATGCAATCATATACAGGAGACTGCATCAAAAATGGGAAAAGTTTTTCTTTTTATTTAAACTAGCCCCAGGCTAATAATCCTATATGTATATTTTACACTTCCCACTAAAATACCCATGACTAAACTACAGTGCAAATTAAGACAGACATTCAAGAGTCAGACAGTACAGGGCTTACATCTCTATCTAGCTGCAAACCAATAACTTTTTTTTTCTGTTGCAGAAGTCTAAATGTATACGATATTAATTCTGTTTCTCAATCTAGCTTCATGGATCCTGTAGAAAAACAATGATTCAGCTATTTATCTCTTTATACAGATATAAATCTTCATCATTATGATAATGAACATTATTTTATCATGATTACTTGAGTATAAGCTCCATGAGGCCAGGGATCTTCTCTTATTTTTTTCATGTGGAAATACCCAGTCACTAGAAAAGTATTTCACACATAAAATGTATTCATGTACTCAATGTAAATGCTATACACTTCAAAGTTTATTATTTGCATATGTATTTTATTCATACTTTCAATAAGTATTTGTGGAGCATTTACTGTGTGACATACAGTATTCTAGGCACTGCAGACATAATAATAAATGGAAAATAGAAGGTCTTTGCCTTCATATAACTTACTTCTTAAAGCAGGGGTTCTCAGATTTTGCTACACATTGGAATCACCTAAAGATTTTTTTAAACACTGATACCAGCTCCTACCTCCAGACTTTCTGATTTAATTCATGTCTGATGCAACTTGAAACTTGGGGGCCTTTAAAAGTTCTCCAGATAATTGTAATGTGCAACAGAATTTTTTAATCACTGGCTTAATATATAAGTTAGGCATTAAGCAATTGCAGATTTCTTACTTGAGAGTGATAATAGACTGTGTTACAAAAGCCACCACTTTACCTACTATGTTTAGTTCACATTATATTCATATCTTTACTATTAATATTATTTTAATTATGTCCTATATTCTTGCACCAAAAAAATGTTGCTTGTGGTATTTTTGAAAAACCAGCCAACACTATTTTTCTAAAAATACATTTATCAAAAAGGAGGTGAAATAGTTAACATTTCAGTTGAGCCCATTATATATCTGCCTTTATTAAATGGAGATGCAAATATTGTTTACTTTTATCCCAATCAAATATCACATTAAAATGTTGCTCTCCATATGTATCTAAAAAAGCTTTAAAAAAGAATTTTGAGCAGTCCTTGACTACTTGACTGTATATATAATCTATTATTGTATTTTATATGGAGAAACTTTAACTCTTATTTATATATTTATTTATTTATCTGGCTTCCAGATGCGAAAATGTAAGTTCATTATAGTACGTTTGTTTAAAATGTTCAAGTCTAAATTGCACTCAGCATAGTGAAACTGCTGCTATTTTTCTTAAACATTATACCTCTTCAGAACATATTTGCCATAGGTACTGGCCCAAACTGATAACTTCTTTCCTTTCATTTTGCACAATGCAGCAACTTTGGTTTCAAAATGCCACTACAATCTTAAATATTCTGACTAGCTTTGCTGAGTTTGCAGTAGCAACAATGATAATACCCATTGTAAAAAGGAAATGCAGAAATAGTGACTGTCAAATCCTAACATGTTCCTTATATCCACACTTTATTTTCCTTACCAGTATAATCTATATTCCAGTTAATAATTTAGTGCTAATCAGCTCCTTATCTTCTGAAAAGGAGAGTCTGCTTTGAATCACAAGGCAGCTGACCTTGAAGGTAGGTTTAATATATGCAGGTTTCTTATATCACCTCTAAGCTTTTTTTTACTCAGAGTATTTTCTTGGTTACATTTAGCTCTGAGCTGTGCAATCCTTATATTGTCTATCCTAACAGTAACTGATTGAATAATGATATGGTTTTTACTCTTCTTTAGTTTTGGAGTTTACATTTATTTGTATAACTAGCTTTAAATCATGTAGTGTTTTAATCTGCAAATAAGATAAATATGAATAGTTGAGGTAAATCATAGATACTAGAAAGAGCATAGCATCTTTCTAAACAAATTAGGCTATTTCACAAGGTGCTTGTGTATCTCTGTCCACTTTCTTTAGATTTTACTGTCACATGGCATTTTTTAGTAGTGATGTGATAAAGATTTAAAATTGGCTCCTTGGATGACGTTTTGGGAATTAAATATCAATATGCATTGAGAAATGAGCTATAGAATTTTATTTTAGGTAAAACTATGTAAGCAAAGCTATATTATTATTATACAACTATGTAAGCAAAGCTATAGAAGTTAGTTTAAATTTTAAAAATTTTCAACAAATTGAGGACAGGAACATGTTTCAAAAATAAGGCCAAAGTTTGAATTTTTACATGTTGGTAATAACTTTGGTTTAAATGTGTTAATGAGTTAGTGCGATTGCATAGATCTAAACTGAGCAACAAAGGAAAAAGATTTAAAAAAATTTTTATTTAAAAATTACATATAATCTGGGCTTTAGGAAAAAATTTACAAAGCTCTTTGAAAATAGAATCCCATCATAACAGACAATTTCAAACTTCTTTGTATGTATATGGTAATGACTTGCCTTAAATATTAAAATATCCATCTTGTTTGTGTAATTTTTGAATTTGCTTGTTTTCTCCCATCAAAATTAGGAAGAAGAAAATATCAGATTTTTATTTCAAAAGAGGAATAATGGTTAGATTAGAAGAGTGGCAGCAAGGAAATATGATTTTTTTTTTAAATTGAAATTCTTTTTGAGAAACAAAAGGTGGCTTTGCTTTGAATTAAAAGGCCATTTTGTTGGGTAGAGTTCTCCACTTAATGGTTTCCTGATTACACTGAAAAGTACACTGGGTTGATTTAGATTATTATTCTTCTCATCTAGCTTTTAGTGATCACATGTGTGTCATCTTCATACTTGAAAAGTAGAATAGGAAAATAACAAGAACTACAGATGTGCTTTGGAGATTGATATGTAGTGCTTTTGCTAGTGAAAAATAATCTCAAAGAAATAGGTTTAAGAAACAAATTTTGTTAACTCCATTTTACAACAAAATATTTATATATTGATATTAGAATTCCAAATTATTTTCATGAAAATTATTTTATGAAAATATCCTTCATTTTATTAGCTTGTTTTCTATTTTAAAATCATGCTGTGAAAGAATGATTAAATCAAATATAAAGTATATAACGATTTAAATGGCTTAATAGTCTTCCAGATAAGATAGAACTATTTCTGCTATTATCTTGGAGAATCAACAGTGAATTGAGTTGTTGTCTTCTTTAAACACTGTGCTGTTTTCACTGCTTGTTACATTGCTTTAAAGAAATTTACATAAAATATTTCACATGCTAGTTTAGAGAATCATTTCTCTGAGAGAAACATTTTTCAACGTCATTAGTTGTGCTATTTAAAATTGACCTTTTATATGCAAATAATGTTGTCATTCTCTCTGGAGTGTTTGACCTGACCAGGTTTAAGATGGCACATCTTAGCCTACAAAACATGAGATTTCACTAAGTAAAAGTAAAGTTTTGCTCAGTTTAGAGAACAAATACTGGAAAGTGATGTTAAGAGAGATTTTCAGTAGTTCATAGTTTATCATATATTTATATTTTTTTGATATATATTAAATCTATATGTCTTTAGAAAATGTGTGCTACTTATGATAAATTACTGTTTTATGTATTACTACGTATGAGTGATGTGTTTCCCAATTAAACCTTTAGAAGTAAACTTAAAAGCACTCATAAATTTCAGTTGAATGTATGGTTTAATAACATAATTTTTTCTACTATCACCTAGGCATAAAATTAATACAGTGTTTTTATTTGTTTGTTAGTTTGTTCTACTTAAGCTGTTACTCTAATGTAGCCTTGATGAATTTACCTATGTAAAATACTTGATTAAGCCATAATGAAAGGCTGCTTGGCTGATATCCTTCAGTCCCTTTGCTGAAAATTACTGAATTTAATGTGAATATGTATAAAGAAACACCATAACTGTGTCAGGTGTCTAAGGTTTGTGTAACTTAATTTAATGGTTTCATTTTGTTCAATTGTGCCATACACATGTTACTGAGTTATGAAAAGTCCAAAATCACTAATGAATGGGAAACACAAAGAATTAGTATTAAGAGTATGCTGTTTATTCTGATTATGATGCATAACTAAAAACCCAAAATTAACTGTAACTTAAATTATTTCTCTGTGACTTTTTTCCTTCTTTTTTTTCTTTCTCATTCTCCCTCTTCATGCTCCCTTTCTCCTCTTTAAATAAATAAAAATATTCTGAATATGGCTTAACTAGTTTTAGAAGGAGAGAGGAAGATTGGTTATAAAGAGGAATATAAGTTAATTTATAAATAAAAGTTATCTCAAGTTAAAATCAATACAAGAGAAACTCTAATTTCCAAGTAGCCAAAACTTGAAATTAACTTAAATTCTCAATTTCCTTCGTAGATCATATGAATTAATTTTCAGGGTAGGCACATCTTACCAACTTTATACACTTACCAAGAATCATTTGGATTTGTTACCTAGTGTATGACTGCCATTTGTTCTTGTTATTTCATTTCACAATTTCATTTAAAAATTGTGCAGTCTAATACAACATGATAATTAAAAGGCTTTTATTTTATTTTTTTGAGACGAAAGTCTCACTCTGTTGCCCCAGCTAAAGTGCAGTGGCGTGATCTTGGCTCACTACAACCTTCACTTCCCAGGTTCAAGCGATTCTTCTGCCTCAGCCTCCAGAGTATGTGGTATTACAGGCCCAAGCAACCATGCCCGGCTAGTTTTCTTGTATTTTTAGTAGAGATGGGGTTTCGCCATGTTGTCCAGGCTGGTCTTGAACTTCTGGCCTCAAGCAATTTTTCCACCTCGGCCTCCTAAAGTGTTGGGATTATAGGCATGAGCCACTGCGCCTGGCCAAAAGACTTTTATTTTTTCCTCCCCTACAGAAACCATGGGAAATACTGTGAAACTAGATAAAAGCTAATTGTTTAAAGTATAGACAATATTTTGAAAAACTAAAACTCTGGAAGGCTTCTAGGACTTTTGCTTTGGATTGCTTTATGGGTGGCTTTAACTTTTTCTTCATAAACAAAAATTTTCTAGAAATCAAAGGCAATGTATGAGACTTATGCAAAAAAAAAATTAGTTAAGAATCTTAATCAGTGGATTCTTAATGAAAAGGTCTTGGTTTTACAGACAGTAGCAGCCATATCCCCCTACGTAAAAGAAGCTATGAAGTAAGGATATACCTTTTTTATGACTGTCTTTTTTAATTATTTTATTTGCTTAATCAGTTCCATAAATTATGAGTCCTAGAATTTAAGAAAAGAGGGATTCTACTGTGCTTTGTAATCTCCTCCAGAGAAAAGCTGAAGAAACTCCTTCCTATGCTAGGCTGAGACTGACTGAATTCCGTGGGTGTTTCTACATCTGAAGATCATTACAAAGACTACCCACTTGAGGAGATACGCATGCTATTCAAATCTACCATATCTTCTGGAAATGATTGAGTTCTTACTCTATGAAGTGAAGAAAATAATTTACAATAACAAAAATGGGACACAGGTTTCTTCTTGAAAGCGAGCTCTGATTAGCTGTTAATTGCTACTTGAAGATCTGTGCTGAGATCCATCTGTAGCCCCTTTCACCTAAGAGTTGAATGCTCTGATCCAGTGATGTCAGTCAGCTGTGGGAACAGACTGGGGTGGAAGGATACAACGATGGCAGCAGTGTTCTCCTGAGCTACAGCCACATTTCTTTTAGTGTTTTCCATATCTAAGAATAAACTTTTTCTATCTTTTTCTCTTTTACCTTTCCTTCTGTTGGGACGTTCCCATTGGTGACATCCCTCTATACTGGATAGTTATTTCAGAGATTAAAAAGTTTGCAGGCTCTGCGCAATTCACCCCTTTGGTTCCTATAGAAAACATATGTTTGTTAACTCATTTAAAATAAGGACCACTTCACACAAATAAAAACCACAGAATAACAACCACTTCTGTCTACTTCTCTAAAAACTGAATAACCTATGTCTAATCTTTATTAAAGAAAGTCAGTCAAAAAAGAAAGTTTATTTCAAAATATCATCCTCACAATTAAGAGTATACAGAATATGAGGACAAGAGGATTATTCCAATGATCACTGTTTGACTTAGTGAATCTGGCTGGTAAATTGACTCTAAGCTATTTTCTTTACAGTTTGTCACATGGTTTAGAGTACTTTAAGAGACCAGCCTTCCCAGGTGAAAAGTACACTAATTTCTAAGACAAATTATTCATAAGGATTATGGTGTTAAAAAATTGGTGAAGAAATATTACTTTGCTGCAATCTTTAACGAATGTGGAAAAGGACATTCCGAATTTCTAATGTAAATGGGGCTGGAATTCTTTCTTGAAAAATAACATCAATAAACATATTTTCAGAAGTCAAATATATTCATTGAGTACTATTGTCTAAATATTCCCCAAACCCTAGATGTTCCTTGTCAAGTATATACCTAAAAGGTATACTGTGCTGTGTAGATGAGGGTTGACAATAGGAATATATAGATCTACATATGTTAGGGATGACTTTATTTCAGTTTAATGGCATCAGGATTCAAAAGAAATGAAACATGATATATGTAACAACTATGTAAATGCCTCTAATGTACTAGGAGCTGTACTGGTTCTGCGCTTGGGAAGTTTACTGACATAAATGGGACACAGGCCCATAAATTAATTTAAAGAGAATATTGTTAAAGGCCATATCAGGGTTATGCCTAGGGGCTATCAGAGTATGTCATAAATCCTCACATTTCAAATTACAAAATTTCCTTTACTCCAGAATAAACGTAGCTTTATTGTACACTTAAGAAAACTTGAAATTGTAAAGTGTTTATGGGAAATGTTAACCCCCAGCCTTGATTTACCAAATTTATAGCAGTAAAGTAAGTCCCAATTTTCAGAATATGAAGTATGTAATTTCAGCTCCTTAAATGGGATAACTGACATTATTATTACAGTTTAAAACCTATGAGATTTTCTTTTCTATTTTTAATTCTTCTCTTAAGGATCTCATTTATTGTGTACTGGAAATCAATTTAGGAAATCATGTTAGTCCACTAAGCACTTCAGATAAGGCTATTTCCACGAAGCATTCCAAGATTATCACAAGGAATTGCTTTCATATGCCATAAAAGAAGAAATAAGCAGAATATGGCCTGCCGAAGAAGGTTACAGTTTTACAGCCCCTCCCACTGCAGCTCTTAAGTCACTCGTTTACATTAACTTTGGATTATCACTCACAGATTGAAAGCAAAACACAGCAAAACACTCATCACATACTCTGGGCTTCTGGTGCCGCTTGTATGTGTGTTTCTAAATCAATGATGAGGGTATCAGAACCAATACTGGACATGGACATGGCAAATTACAGTGAAGTTTTGGATCCAACTTACACAACTTTGGAGTTTGAAACTATGCAGATTCTATATAATTCAAATGGTGAGTTATCATCTGTTTATAGATGTAAAGAAAAGTAAATATAATTGGAGAAGGTAGACTGAGCTTCCAAAGGTGGTGGCTCAATGTTTTTTTTTTTATTTTTTTTTCTGGAGAATTTACGTCTTGCTTTTAAAGCCACAAATCTGAGCTTTTGCACTTTATTACAAAATTTAAGTTAATAATGCTACGGCTATTTTATCTTAGAGGTAGAAAAAGCCTGGTTTTGTGTAATAAAGTAACTTCAGAATTCTGTCATGGGCCAGTTAGAGAGGTAAAAAGAATAGATTCAGCCATTGTTTTATTTGCTGTAAATCACAGTAATAAGTAATATTGGCAGATTGGCTGTGAAAGTATATTTTCTATGCACTGTTTAAAATGACTTATGGAACAAAGTTTCCACAGAACACTAGGGAGTTTTACTGATTGTCTACTCTTTTCATTATTATTCCACTTCTCAAATGCTACTGATGAGAAACTGCATTTAAAATACTATCAGGTTTTTGCATTGAATGCTAATATGAAAGGAAATAAGGTTTATAGTATAACCTCACTTGTCAGGCTAATGTTTAGCTGCACAAAGCTGTTGGTATTTAATTACTGTAACATTTTAACTTTAAATAAGACATGAGTTGTTTAGGGTTTGTGCCTTTATGTAGTACAGCTTGCTTTTAACTGAATTTAGACTTAATTCCTAGTAAAAAATCTTGTTTAAAATATAACTGATAGAACTCCTAAGATTGAGTAATTATGTATACTTTGGAAAATGTGTGTGTGTGCGTTTAAAGCAAGATTGAGAATATATCTTGTACTGAGGACCTCTTACTATTCTACTGTACTGTACAATTTGTATGACTGGTGTTCTGGTTCTATTTACAGTAAGCATTTCCTTATTAGTGGAGATTTAAAAAAATAGTCAAAAGATGAATTCTGAAATTTTAGCACAAATGTAGTTAAAATAAACCCGTGGTGCAACTTTCAGGAAGTCACTGTTTTGTGTCTTATGTTTAGACTTGATTAGGGATATTTAATAGAGTATTTCATCAGAATCATGACTTTAAAAAAACACTCATGATTAAGAAATGGTAGGGGCATACTGACCATAATCATAACACTTACTTAGTATAAATGTTTAACAAATATACTAAATAATGAATTTGTACGGCTATATGCAAAGTGTGATGTAACTTGTTTGTAATAATGTTGTCAGCAATATGTAGGTATGACACTAAATTTGAAGCAATAGTTGAATTTTTCATACTTTCATGTAGTCTCTCAGAATACAATAAATTCCAAACAGTTCTAACTTTCGTATTGTTAATATCTGTGTTGTTAATGTTACCAAAAGCAAAATTTGCAGCATTTTAATCCTATAATGTCACATGACTATCTCTAAACATATTCTCATTAAGGTTTTTTTCCAACTTCATGAAATTATACGTGACAATATTTGTCTACTCAGAAGTATTAGTAAGTAGCATATATGTAATGTCATAAAATGTAATCAGGACATAACAACCGTTCATTTTATCCTTTTGTTAGATATACAATAATCAGTTGTTAATATATTTACAATTTTATAATAAAGTTTTACTTTATTACATATTTAATATCTTTTGAATGCATATGGATTTTTAAAGATGTAATCCACGATATTAACTCATTTAAAAAATATTTATTTTATTATAAATATCTACATTTTAAAAATAATTCTTCCTTCAGAACTATGTATTGGATGACCACTATATTCTGGGCATAATCCTAAAAGCTAGAAAACAGAGGAATATATAAGACAGTTAAATGCTCTACTATCATGGGGCTTAGAGTTGGCGTGTAAAGATGGGTAATAAATGAGCAGACCTATACAGAATATACTTTTCAGGAATAAAGTTATTCTAAAAACTAAGGCCAGGTGTGGTGGCTCACACCTATAGTCCCAGCACTTTGGGAGGCTGAGGCGGGAGGATCGCTTGAGCCCAAGTGTTTAAGACCAACCTGGGCAACACAGTGAGACCTTGTCTCTACAATCAAAACTTTAAAAACTAGCTTGGTGTGGTGGGGTGCTCCTGCAGTCCCAACTACTTGGGAGGCTGAGGTGGGAGAATTGCTTGAACTCGGGAGACCGAGGCTGCAGTGAGCTAGGCTTGCACCACTGCACTCCAGCCTGGGTGACAAAGCAAGACCTTAACTCAAAAAATAATAATAATATGTAAAATACGCAGGGCTTTAGGTTCTACTTGAAGGACAGATGGGAGGTGACTTTTTAAACATGTGTTCAGAGGTTTCACAGAAAATGTTAAATTTTAACAGAAACTTGGTAGCTAGCTCAAAGATAGGTTTAGGGAAGAGCTTTCCTCCCAGGCAGAAGGAATAGCAAGTGAACAAGTTCTGAGATGATGGAAAAAAAAAAAAGACAATGTTGCTGGAGAATAGTGAACTGGAGGAAAAGTGGTACCAGATACTGGGCTGAGATTTAGGGGAATTGTAGGGGGGTGGACATGCAGGGTTTACAGGCTGTGGTAAGATGCCTAGGGTTTATTCAGTATCTCATTATAGCAGGGTTGGATGCAGAGGGTGACATAATGTGAATTTCTTTTTTAAAAAGTTATTATTACACTTTAAGTTCTGGGATACATGTGCAGAATATGCAAGTTTGTTACGTAAGTATACATGTGTCACAATGGTTTGCTGCATCCATCACCCCATCATCTACATTAGATATTTCTCCTAATGCTAACCCTCCCTAAGCCTCCCACCCCCCTGACAGGCTCCAGTGTGTGATGTTCCCTTCCCTGTGTCCATGTGTTCTCATTGTTCAACTCCCACTTGTGAGTGAGAACATAAGGTGCTTGGTTTTCTGTTCCCATGTTAGTTTGCTGAGAATGATGGTTTCCAGCTTCATTCATGTTCCTGCAAAGGACATGAACTCATCCTTTTTATGGCTGCATAGTATTCCATGGTGTATATGTGCCACATTTTCTTTATCCAGTTTATCATTGATGGGCATTTGGGTTGGTTCCAAGTATTTGATATTATGAACAGTGCCGCAATAAACATACATGTGCATGTGTCTTTATAATAGAATGATTTATAATTCTCTGGATATATACCAAGTAATGGGATTGCTGGATCCAATGCTATTTCTAGTTCTAGATCCTTGAGGAATCGCCTCACCATCTTTCACAATGGTTGAAGTAATTTACACTACCCAAAACAGTGCAAAAGCATTCCTATTTCTCCAATGTTGTGAATTTGTTATAACAAGATCATTTAGGTGGCTGTGGAGTAACAAACAGTAGGGCAGCAAGAATGGAAGGAATGAATTTAGATAGCAGGCTGTTGTCATAATCTAGAGGAAAGATGATGGTTGGTTGAACAAGGATGTCCATGGTGAAAAGTTGTGGATTAAATATGTATTTCAGGCCCAGTGTGGTGACTTATGCCAGTAATCACAACACTTTGGGAGGCTGAGACGGGTGGACTACCTGGGGTCGGGAGTTCAAGATCAGCCTGGCCAATATGGTGAAACCCTGTCTCCAGTAAAAATACAAAAATTAGTTTGGTGTGGTGGCACATATCTGTAATCCCAGCTACTTGGGAGGCTGAGGCATGAGAACCGCTTGAGCCCCGGAGGCAGAGGTTGCAGTGAGTGCAGATCGCACCACTATACTCCAGCCTGAGCGACAGTGGAAACTCAGTCTCAAAAAACTAACTAAATAAATAAAAAGTATTGTAAACATGGAGTTACCAAGGGATTGGTAATAAAAGATAAAGGAGAGAATACAATAAAGACTCACAGATTATTGGCCCTGGGAAATTGAATGGAACCATTGGCTGATATAGGGAGACTGAAGGAAGGAAGAACAAGTTCTAGGGGAAAAATGAAAGAGTTTTGTTTTTGATACGCTAATTTACAATTATGATTAGATTTCATGATGAAGTTTTTCAATGGGTGCTTGGGCATTTCAGACTGATGTCCGTGGTAGACATTGGGGCTAGAGATAAAATATTGGACTTGTTCATCCTACAGCCAATATTTATTGTCATGGGACTGATAAGCTTCCCTTGGAAAAGAGTATAGTTGGAGAACTAAGTCTATGGTGTCTCAAAGTTAAATGTTCAGAAATAAGAAAGGAGAGCTTGGAACGGAGGCAGCCAGTGATTAAAAGGAAAGCACCAGTGTGGGGTCTCCTAGAAGCCAACAAATGGATTGTTTTGAGCCTATAAATAATTAGTCGGACAATTTAATCAGGAAACAGTGCTAACTCTAACTGCAATCTTCCTTTTTCATTGACAGATAGTTCTGCCGCGGAGACAAGTATGAATACCGCAGACAACGGTGTCAACTGTCTGTGTGCCATCTGCGGGGACAGAGCAACGGGAAAACACTATGGGGCATCGAGCTGTGATGGGTGCAAGGGTTTCTTCAGACGCAGCATTCGCAAGAGTCACATTTATTCTTGCAGGTACTTTAAATGCCCTTTTAGGAGAGTTATCTCTACAGGTGTTTCAGTTTGGCATGCAAAAAGTAAGAAAAGAAAATTCAGAGATTTCATATATCAGTAAGTCTATAAATAACATCTCTAAACTGCGGTACAAGTAAGAACGTGTGGGTATGTATTCCAGGATGTATTCACATAGCTGGTTCTTTTTTATAAAACATTTTAGACTTATAGAAGGTATATAAAAATCCACCTACCTACCACCCAGCTTAGACCAATATAGTTGAAACCTTTAATGGACACCTCCTCTGTCACTTTTCTTCCCTTGTCTCTTAGAGGTAACTATCATTGCAATTTTGTGTTATCTTTTCCTTGTGTTTCTTTATTGTTTTACCACATTCATATATCTCTAAACATTTTAAAATCTGCACTTAAAAGCTTTTTCAATATGAATATTTTTCTTCATGTTGATTTTTTAAGTGCCATTACATCCTAGATCTAAAAACAAAACTATAGATGTGCAGATGATTTTGGTAGTTTGCTGATATCAATGAGTGAAATTTAATTTTCAGTCCTAAAATTTAAAATGCATTTCTCATGCTATATCTTTTGTCAATAAATTTCAATGTTTTGTCGGATGCTTATTTAACTATATTACATGTGTCACCCATTTCCAGTAGGCTGTTTTTTTGCTGTTTTTTCTTTAGATTAAAACCTAGTCAACATCATAACATGATTTAAGTATACGTATTGCATCTTTATTCATCTGTATAACTGTCCTTGAATACAGATTACGTTTAAATTGAACACAGGCTATTAACAAAAATGACTAATAAACAAAAAAAATCTGTGTTCTATCAATAAAAGATATGTGTAGAATTATGTTCTTTTAAGAAGAATTTGGACATTTGGGAATAAATTAACTCTCTCAATGTGTTGCCACATGATTTCCTGGGGTGCAATACAAGTTAATATGTTACTACCCAAATATCTATCTAGTTCTCTAGTAGTATTTCAAGATACTTTCAAGCAGGTTAACAGAACTATAAATCGCCCATTTAAAAAACTTTTTAGGTAAACAAAAAAAGTGTATTTAGATGAGTTTTGCTTTTATTTACATTAAAATTCTAAAGGTAAAAGATAGATCAATTTCCTTCATCAAAAATACTTTTCTACAAGTGGTTCTAAAAATTAATAACTAAAACAAATACAGAATAAGCTGTAAACCATACCTTCTGGAGTCATGTGCTCTGTTAAAAGTGAAATACGTGTGTGTGTGTGTGTGTGTGTGTAATGGTGATCCAAACAACTAAATCCAACAACTTTTGAGAATCAGCGAATCACAAAGGCTATCAGGACTTCTGTCATTTCTGTATAGGAAGAGTGGGAAAGGAATGCTCTCAGAGCAGTTTTTAGAAGTTTAAAAAGTATTCTAACAACAGATACAGTTTAACTCCTGCACCTTCCTATTAGGAATGCTACTGCCAACCTAGCTTTCTGTATATATTTTAGTATTCAGCAAATGTTATAATTTTTCATTTGGAAAATGGTTAGTATATCGATGCAAGTTTAGGGTCATGGAGGTTTTCTGAGCTCAGGTTGTGCTGGTCTCAAACTTACCTATTTTCTTAGATTACGAAATCCCATTTCTACTGTAACTGCTCCATCACACTGAGGTTGGGCTTTCCTTCAAAAGCGCTTTTAATTGCTGTTTCAATACTGTTCATGGTATGTTTTTCACATTATGTACAATTTGTATGCGTATGCTATTAGATTGTGATTTCCTTGAGTAGAGGAGACAAGCAGTGTTAATCTGTTTAATCCCTACCCCAGGATCTTGTATGCCGTAGGTGCTTAATAATATATGTTTATTCAATTTTTCTTATTAATTTAATGTTAATTGAATGCGTTCTCCTTGCGTTTTTTATCAATCTGGTCCTCTCTCCTGAGTCTCATCAGCCATTTGTTCCCAAATGAGCAATACGTTGTTCCTCACTCTGAAAGCACATTTCTCTTCTAGCTCCATTTGTTGATGACAGGTTTTGCTTCTCATTCAATTTTAAGTGGCCACCAATAGTTTTTAGAAGAAATACTTTTTATAGGTCACAAAATACATGTCTTTATTCTTACCATTATGAACTACAAATAAACAGATACATATCAATATGTATGGATAATTTCGTGCCAGAATTTTGAAGAAATGTTAGCGTTTACTGTTTGTCCCCAACTATTTGAAGTACGTTCACACAACAACCTTTAGGGCAAGTACTTCTCTTTATTTTACAATTGTAAACTGATGTTACTTAACATCCCCAAGTTCTGCTGAGAGTCGATGGTGGAATCAAGCTCAGATTTAATTTCAGAGACGGTACTTTTTTTTTTGTTTGGTTAAGTATACAAGTCAATTTTTTAGTGTATCCAGAGTCATGCAACCATCAACACAGTAAAATTTGACCATTTTTATCACCTTATAAAGAAACCTTTAGCAGCTACTCCCTCATTTCCTCCCAACTCCCTCCTCAACTATATGAGGCCACTATGAATCTATTTCCTGTTTCTACAGACTTGCCTTTTCAGGACATTTTGTATAAACAAAATCATACGATATGTGATCTCTTGTGTCTTACTTCTTTCATTTAGAATAGAATATGTTGCCAAGGTCTATCCATGTTGTAGCATTTATCAGTACTTCATCCCTATTTACAGACAAATAATGATATTCTGCTGTGCAGGCACACCAGATTTTGTTTTTCTATCATCAGTTGATATGCATTTGGATAGTCTCCACTTCTGGGCTATGATGAATAATGCTGCTATGGACATTTATGAAAAAGTTTTTAATGTGTGCATATGTTTCATTTCTCTCCATACAGACCAAGCATGGCATTGCTGGGTTATATTGTAACTCTATGTTTAGCTTTTTAAGACAGTGCTAAACTTTCTTCCAAAGCAGCTGCATCATTTAACATTTTAACCAGCAATGTATGAGGGTTCCAATTTTTTCCACATCCTCACCAGCACTTGTTTTTCCTTTGTTTCATTTACAGCCATTCAAATGAGTGTGATGTCTAACCCCATTATGCCGACTGTACTCTCAGTGTTGTCCTCAATGACTTCTTGATATATAATTTGCCATTTAGGGTAAACTTCAGTGGGATGTGGGGTACATTTAAAATTAATAGAAGAATATTTAAAAAAAGAAAAGCAAGAAAATGCAGAGCTATAAAGTTCTGATAATAGCCTCCTGCACACTGAAATCATTTGGCAAAAAGCAACAAATACTTGTAAGCCAAAGATTTTCAAAACTAGGTTTGGCTTTCATGACTCATGATAGAAATGGTTATGCACACCAGCCAAAATGAAGATAGTCATTCAGTTTTATTTTGCTATAAAGACTGAGAGGTGAGGCTTGTGTTTTCACGCACATGCTGATTGTGAGACTGGGAAGGTCATAGTTGATTGTTCCTATCAAATGTGACAATATGTATTTAAAACCCATTTGTCTGTTTGCTTTTTTGTAAAATACATTTTTGAGAACTAATATATCTTTGTTTGATGTTATAGGTTCAGTCGACAATGTGTTGTTGACAAGGATAAAAGGAATCAATGTAGATATTGTCGATTAAGAAAGTGTTTTAGAGCGGGAATGAAAAAAGAAGGTAATAGCAATGATGGTGATAATTAACATTATTGACGAAAAGTGATAAACATACACACACATTCTCATTGATCACAATAACCTTTTTACATGAGTTCTAATTTTCCTCAATATACTAAGGAGGAATCTACGGTTCCTCAAGTAAAATAATTTAGCCCAAGGACATCCAGCTATTAAGTGTTGTAGCCAGTATTTATCTGGTGACTATCTGATTATGGATAACATTCTCTTCACCATTACGTTGTCCAAGGCAACAAAATTATTGACTAAATAATTGTTCTGTTAGTGGGTTGAAATGACAGATATATATATATATATATATATATATATATATATATATATATATATATTTTGAGATGGAGTTTCACTCTGTCAACCAGGCTGGAGGGCAGTGGCACGATCCTGGCTCATTGCAACTTACGGGGTTCAAGCAATTCTGCCTCAGCCTCCCTAGTAGCTTGGACTACAGGTGTGCACCACCACGCCTGGCTAGTTTTTGTATTTTTAGTAGAGACAGGGTTTCACCGTGTTGGCCAGGCTGGTCTTGAACTCTGACCTCAAGTAATCCTCCTGTCTCAGCCTCCCAAAGTGCTGGGATTACAGGCTTCAGCCACCATACCCAGCACAAATGTATGTTTTTGTTTTCAATAACAACTGAATATCTTATTTCTTTTGATGAACATTAACTGAACATCTACTTTTTATTCATTCATTCATTTACTAAATACTTATTGAACACTGCAACTTTCCAAACACTTTTATAGGTGCTGAAGCTTCAATAGTAAACATCGTAGATAAAATAATCTTCCATTTCAGAGAGCTTATATTATATTAAGTCTATATTAATAGACTAGATGTGCTATTTTAGTGTCTAATTTCATCTTGAATATATTAAGTAATCTGATTATAATCTCCTATATTCTAAATAGGATTAATTTAGAAACAAATGTATTGAACACATTCTAAACAATTGACAGAGTGTAACAGCTACAAAATTTTATGCCTGTCAGTTTTGCTGTTTGCTCATGCCTATTATATGCAAAGAGATATTTTTCACAACGATTTCACAAACTATAAAGAAACAAATGAAATCACTATACCAATGAAGTATAAAATATATCAAATCCATCTTGAGCATAGAGTTTGTCATTCAATATTTTAAGGATACAAAAATACCATTAGTTTTGTTCAGTTTGGTAGTCTCAAAGACAACAAAAAATAAAGTTCACAAAATTAAAGGAGAAGCACTTTCTCACTTAAAGAGTGATTTGTTTTTAATTTCATAGGGAGCTCTATTTGGCAGTTTACAGGATTAATTGCATACTTGATCAATTGCCTTCCTCCATTCTACTTGAACCCCATCCTTATTCCCACAAAAGTGTAAGCAAATAACAATCCTACATTTTTTATGAGTTTTGCAATTTGTGAAATGCAATTATGTTTTAAAGTAGGGAAATTTTATCTTCTGTTTATAAAAGAATGTGTTAATTTTCTTAAATAAATTGGAAAGTAATTTTGAGTTTCAAAGTTGATGTATTTATTTTCTTTACACTAATAGCATAGTAGCAAGATTAATTCGATAGAAACAAATAGAATCATAGTTTTATGTCAAAAAGGATAGTGGTGAGAAGATTATAAATGTTTACAATATATTTTAGCATTTTTCTAAAGAATGATCATGTAAGTGAAATTCATAGAAGCATAGCTAAAGCCTTAATTTTTTATCTCTGCATATACATTTCCAAACGAGTCAGTTTAGGTTAAAAATCAATAACAATTTCTGTAAAGCAAAAAGAGCAAGCTACCAGTAAGTATGATTTTAAAATAAAATATTAATGATTCACTCCCACTTACAAACAACTCACTCTTTCTTAAAGGCAAAAAGTCCTGTAATTCCTCCTTCAACTTAATGAAGTTGATATTTAATAGTAAGTTTTGGGTCTTTGCTTGGCCAAAATCTATTAGATTTTGGCATAGAAACTGGTGGCTTTCTTTAATAAAAGCATATTTGCAGAAAAAATGATATTTTAATGCCTTATTTTTCCAGCAGAACAAATAATTACAGCCTTAACCTAATAACCTAATAATTTAGGGGTTACATGCCTTGTTTCCTTCCCTTCTCTTTGGCAAATGGAAGATAATTTTACCTTTTAAGTTTTTAAATTCAGCTTTGATATCTGACTTATTTTCTCTCTCTTCTTTTTAAAAATTTTTATCTTGAGATGGAGTCTCACTCTGTCACCCAGGCTAGTATGCAGTGGTGCAATCTTGGCTTACTGCGACCTCTGCCTCAGGTTCAAGTGATTCTCCTGCCTCAGCCTCCCAAGTAGCTGGGACAAATTTGTGTATATTTAGTAGAGATGAGGTTTCACTGTGTTGGCCAGGTTGGTCTCAAACTCCTGACCTAACCTCACAAAGTGCTGGGATTACAGGCATGAGCCACACCTGGCCTGATTTTATTCTCTTTATAATAAACATGTGAGTTAATATTCCCCCTGTTGCTCTTCCTTATATTTAAAAATTCAGTTTTCAGTAAGGGATTTGGGGATTTACATCACTCTTTTTTTTTTTTATCCTGAAGTGAAAAAGCAGATCTAGCTCTCTCTTAGAAACCTATATAACATATATGATTTCTTCATCTTTCCAAAATGCTGGTACTCAAATCTCAATTTTCTCAGGAGAGACTGCTACCTGGTACAACTTTTGCTTTATTAATATTGGTAAACTGTCCCATGGATGGTGTTTTATAAGAGATCATGATATTGTAATCCTAAAATCATCTTAACCACAAAAATTAACTTTTCCATTTTTGCTAGTACTTTATAGAGGAAAGAAAACAGAAGTTTCAAAATCTATGACTCATATTTTTTGACCGTGAATACACTCCTATCTTTGACCTGGTCAACCTTACAGGCAATGATCTTCCTCTAGTTATCTTATGGTTTTATTAACTTTGAGAGAATAGAAAATCACCCTATTAAAAGTACAGCATGGCAGAACTGGCTGACCCAACACTTTCTAGCATGAATGATGTCACGAAGTCCTAAACAGCAATGTTTTATGAGCTCTAGTGACAACCCTGACTATTCCTATTTTTGAAAGTAGTACAGAATGAAAATGTCTTTCTCCCGGTCTTTTAGAAAGAACCTTTCTCACTTTTTTTTTTCACTTAAAAAACCCTTAAATGCTGTATCCTAACATACACTAAAGAGAAGTGCTCAATAAATAATGTGTTTTTCCCCCTAGCTGTGCAAAATGAACGTGATAGAATAAGCACCAGAAGAAGCACATTTGATGGCAGCAACATCCCCTCCATTAACACACTGGCACAAGCTGAAGTTCGGTCTCGCCAGGTACCTGCAGCACGCCAGCATCCAGCCCTATTTGATAAAATCAAATGTCCATTTAGGCATCACGCTAAAATAATCTAAGTTTACTCAAACGTGCTCATTACTAAATAAGTTCCATCTACACGTATTTAAGAGTTTTACGTTGAAAGTTTCAGTGGGACTGCTGACTTAGTTTTGACTATTTTTGAGCAAGACTATTT
This sequence comes from Cacajao melanocephalus, assembly GCA_963573385.1. NCBI lineage: Eukaryota > Metazoa > Chordata > Mammalia > Primates > Pitheciidae > Cacajao > Cacajao melanocephalus. The sequence continues at coordinate 74,935 of CAUYLG010034921.1, read as the reverse complement.
TTAAATGAAAAAAAAAAATGAATTTCAGTCTAAGATTGTTTTTAAAAAAGTTTGCTTACAAGGTTAATTAAAAATAATGGATAGCACAAAGTCCTGGGGGCAGTATTTTATTGATTGAAGGTGTACAACCAGCTACCACAACTTTGGGAGCATTTGGTGGAGACTTGTTATCAGAGCTTCTTTCCTTGAAAATGGCTTCTGGATTATGGGGACCTGGTTTGGAAACAGACATTTAAGTGAAGAGTCAGAATTCAGAAGACACAGTACAAAGAAAACTTAATCATTTTAAATTTCTCAAATATCAGTGCCACAGTTGAAAAAGTAAATCGTGGCTGGATGTGATGGCTCACGCCTGTAATTCCAGCACTTTGGGAGGCCGAAGCAGGCAGATCATGAGGTCAACAGATCGAGACCATCCTGGCCAACATGGTGAAACCCCGTCTCTACTAAAAAAACAAAAATTAACTGGCTGTGGTGGTGCATGCCTGAGGTCCCAGCTACTCAGGAGGCTGAGGCAGGAGAATCACTTGAACCAGGGAAGAGGCGGTTGTAATGAGCCGAGATCGTGCCACCACACTCTGGCCGGCAACAGAGCAGACTCCATCTCAAAAAAAAAAAAAAAAATCATTAGTTATACACATAAAAATAAATCATTTAGTGTCAAATGAAGAAATCCTTAAATCAAGCATATTTTAGCATTGCCCTTATTAGAAATGTTAATAATATTTTTCTGTTATAAAGCAGATTATAATATTGCCAAGTAGTTAATCAGGTCCTGTAATGAGTCAGTGGAACTACTTTCATTTTTGATAACACAAAGGTAATATGATGAGGTTAACATCACTGTTATCATTATTACTTGAAGATTACTTGATGGGCAATAAAGCTTTTAGAGAATGACTTAAAGGGGAGCCACAAGAAAATATTCAGATACAGATAAAGATACACTCACATGCATGTTCAAAAATAAGTTTATAAAACTCTTAGACTGTGTTTTCTTTCAGCAGAAAATCTTTATTATCACAACTTATATTTTTATATAGTCTAAAATTATATATAACCTTACAAATGTATTATTATATGTTAAGCTATTCAACTCTGTTGAGTAACATATTGGTTTCTTAATTTAATTTTGATGGGCTTCCATTTAATGCATTGGGACAAATAGTTCTTGCTTCTTGTCTCCCCAACTCGGTAAACTTTATGAAAACATATTCTTCATAAACTTTCATAATTAAAGAATATATCACCTTTAATGCAAAATAAAATCAAAGAGCATATTTTATATGGATATTATCTATTTGTATAGCCATTTTAAATTCCCCCAAAGTTGGGGTAAAACTTAGGGTACAGATTTGGCCACTAACATAATATACTGCTCCCAGAGGATGGTGCTATACATTAAATGTTTTTAAATTAACTTGTAAACTGACAGATATTTTATTTTTCAATTTAAATAGGTATTTTATTTTTCAATTTAAAATGTTTAGTATTTGTGAAGATACTGTAACAACAATAGTGCCTGATTCAATGGTCTTTATTTATCATAGTCAAAAGAAAAAAGGAGAATGTTGGCCATGTATTATTTTAAATGATAATGTAATATTCTTCTTAATGCTAGATCTCAGTCACAAGCCCTGGGTCAAGCACTGACATAAATGTTAAGAAAATTGCAAGTATTGGTGATGTCTGTGAATCTATGAAACAGCAGCTCTTAGTCTTGGTGGAATGGGCTAAATATATTCCTGCCTTCTGTGAATTACCATTGGATGATCAGGTATAAATTTAAAAATTTATGAATGCTTTAAAAATGCTTTTTGAACTTTGCTAAGTTTGTGTTCTTTCCATTTTATTTGTAATGCATATGCTATATTAATATATTTGACAAAAGATAAATTATGAGAAAGGATTGGGTTTTCTCACACGTTCACTTCGTTCAATCAGGAGGCACAACTGTTTGACTTCTATTTTAGGGGTGCAGCAAATTTATTGATTGGATAAGAATTGAACAAAACATTCCTCTGCCCTCTTGGAATTTTAAAAGGTTTATGTGAGGGAGAAAGGCAGACAGCATGTAACTATCATTGTGAGCAAAGTATTAGAAGGGTGAGTGTCTGTGAAGCAAATGGTGCATATTGTGCTTTGGTGTTTACTGAAAGTGCTGTAGAAAACTCCTCAGAAATACCAGGTAACTCCTAGACAGAAATCACACAGGTTGTGGTGTTATCTTGGTGGGCACTTCACGTAATTAACGTAAAGTTTTGCCTTCGTGCTGTCAATTTTATTCTAGCATTTATTGTATAAAAGTTATAGGTCTGACAAAAACAAAAACAAAACACATCTGTAGAAGGATAATCAGAAATTTATAGAGAAGTAAAATTTACAGAAGAAAAGATATAGTGATCTTTTCCTAATACTTATATTTTCATATTTTGTCATATGTCCATTATGACATTTTAACAAATAGTTAGAAACTTGAATTTCCTAATTGATTTATGAAGATAAGTATTTTGGTTTCAGATTCATTTTGAACTATTCTTACTAAGTAGGGTATAATTTTTTGTAGATGAAAACAATTAGAAAAATTCAATTTCTCTCATCTTAAATTAACCAAGATGAGTGTTATATCCAGTGTATATTTATTTTTAAGAGAGCATTTCACCTGGTGACAGGGAAAAAAATATAGTGAAATCTGAAATCATTCTTAAAATGCTCTGTAACTGCCTTCCTCGTATGAGTCATGAATATTGACATATCATAAAGATAGCATGGCTCAGAAGGTTATGCCAGAGTGAATAATGCTAAATTGCTAAAACCTACCAGTCTCACCCCAAGCAATATAAGTAGGATTAAGTTATTTATCAGTTTTATATTTTTGTTATCATTCTTCTTTAGAAGTTGCTGACTTATATATACAATGATTTAAAAATTGGGAAATTAAAATCTAGTAACCAGTGAAAACCAGTTTTTATTTACCAACTGATTCTTTAATACTAACAATATAACATTTATTATTTAGTATTTAGCCACACATTAGTAAATGTCTATGATGGATAAGGCACTGGGAAATTAGCTTTCAGTAGCACTATAAATTATATTATTTCATTTAATTATCTCAGGAGCTCTGCGACAGGTGTTATTATTTCCATTTTACAGTTTCAAAAACTGAACCCTGGATCAGTAAAATTCATTCAATAAATTCATCAAATGAATATTTATTAGGATATTAGTGTTCAGTTTTAAGAACTGTGGGTATTTAGCAGTATAAATACATATTTTTTCACTAGTCTCATAAATGTACACTCTATTTGAGAGTGTACTTAACAATGCACAGATTATGAGAAAGTTCATTCTAAGTGGAGATAATCTCTATAAAATGCTATAAAATGGAATAGGATGAGTTATTGGAGAATGGGATAAAATGAAAAGAGATACTTTAAACTGAGGATCAGAGAAGTTATTGCCTAAGAACCTGAAAGACAAGGGCCAAGTACAGGAGAATCAGTACAAGGTTCTGAGTCAGGCAGGAACAATGTGAACAAGGGGTGTTGCAAGATGAAGTCAGAGACATGAGGGCTGGGAGGCAAAGCACTGACCCACTCTCACTCCTCTCATCACCTGCGAGGCCACGTTTGAGGCCACAATAAGAAATCATTAAACAGTTTTCAGCGTGGACTGGGGTGGTAGCAATGGAGATGAAAAGAAGTGGATCACTCTGGCTTATATTTTTGAGAAGCAGCACTCGAATTTGCTGTGGAGTTAGAGAGGACTCAAAATAGTATCTCGATGTGAACAAGCACTTTGGATTACGGTGTCATTTACTAGATGAAGATACCAGAGAAACATTACTTTGGTAGATATTACATTTGTAATGCTTTTTATACTTCCTACTGGTGATGCCCAGCAGGTAATTGAGTGTGTGAATGAAGCTCAGTTGAGAGCTTACTGCGAAGAGTTAGAGGTTCACTGTAGAAAGTGGCAGAACCCAGACCTCCCATCTTTTCCTCACTACAAGTTTTTGCTTTGCTTTTGTTTATTTAGTTTATTACATGCAGGAGATTATGTTTTATATATGTTTTATCATTTAGTACTCATGAGTACATGCTGGGATTTTTGTTTTAATCTTTACTCCCATTTTATAGATGAAAACAAATGAGTAAGTTCCAAACATACTGGTTAACTTAATACAAGGTTAAACAGGTAGGAAGTGGCCAAGCTGGGATTTGAACTCTAGTCTGTTTGATTCCGTTTTGCTTCCAAACATTAACTTGTCTAACTTGTCTGATTTTTTTTTTCTGCTGCCATTGTATTGGCTTGCTAGATAGTTTAAAAATTTTTCAAAAGTAAAATCTGTTGACATGCTGTGATAGAAAACTGGAAGTCTTAACGATGGCATTTGTCTATGAGTACTATAGTTTGTCAAAACAAAAAAGAGTCCCAGGCTGAAAGAACACTGTAGTTAGTTAGTTAACACTTGTTAACTAACAAGACTCATGTCATCTTTTAATCATTATATATTACAATTAATTGTTAAACTTAGAATTTTTTATTAAGGTGGCACTGTTGAGAGCTCATGCAGGGGAACACTTACTGCTTGGAGCTACAAAGAGATCCATGATGTATAAAGATATTTTGCTTTTGGGTAAGTTTTTTTAATTTAAAAAGAAATTATGCATATTTTATTCTTGCAATAATATGCAGGGTCTGTTCTGTATGTACCAAGTATTTGCAGACACTGTCAAATGGTTCTGTCACTTCACAAACTGGATTTAATTGTGTCCTCACTTGACCTTATTTTTCCTTGCCTTGACTGCATGTAAGTTCAGAGTCCACGAGATGATCAGGGAACATTATGTTTTAAAAATAAAAAAAAGATGTTGCTCAATAAACATAATGTTGAGGTATATTCAAATTATATCAGGACGAATAATTAGTGACTTATATGGCCGCCTTATAGAGTCCCAATATTTTTTCACACTTCCTCAGAATCTGCTTTTTATTTTACACACTTTTAAAAAACATGTTTACGTCCTATGATCTTATTGCCCATAATAGCCCATGATATGCTACAAAATAATCAAGTAAAAAACGTATTGGTGGTAATGACTGAACAACTTCGATAGACAGGAATACTAGGAGAGGCAAAAGAGGAATAATGGGTGTGGGGTGGTGGGTAAAAAAAAAACTTTTGTCTTCATTAATTTCTCTGATCCAGCTACCTTACTTAACTTATACAATTAGGTTTTGAGGGTTGAGGTCCTTCTGACACTTACTAGCTTTACCCCTGTCTGGCATGTGTGAAAATATGACTAGATTATTTTATTTTTGCACTAGATGTTTTAGCCCCAAATATAAATACACTGAAGATAATGTAACAATATCTAATATTACTTTGGGTTTACTATGTAAATGCACTGCTCTAAGTACATTACATGTATATATATATATTCTCTCATTTAGTCCTTGAAATAGCACTAAGGGATTAGTACTATTATTTTCAGCCCATTTTGCAGGTGAAGAAATGGAGGCAGAGAAAGTTTACCAAAGGTTACAAAACTAGAAAAGAATACAGCTGAGATTCTAAACCACGTAATGTGATTTCGGAGACTGTTCCCTGAAATGCTATTAAATATCTCTCTTGCATTTCTAGTAAACACCTAGAATACTCTTCTCTATATAGATCTGAATGCAATATATCTAGAAAACAAAATGTCTACTATATACATTTAGTTCTAAATTGATTTACCCTGAATAATTAGGTAAGCTAACTTTTCAAAAAGAAAAAGTGAAGCTCAAAAAAAGGTAGTAACTATGTGAGGTGAAATATATGTGAATTAGTTTGACAATGGTAATTATATCACAATGTAGATACACATTAAAACATTACATTGGGCCAGGTGTGGTGGCTCACTCCTGTAATCCCAGGACTTTGGGAGACTGAGGCGGGAGGATCATTTGAGGTCAAGAATTCAAAATCAGCCTGGCCAACATGGTGAAAACCTGTCTCTACTAAAAATACAAAAAAATTAACTGGGAGTGGTGGTGGGCACCTGTAATCCCAGCTACTCTGGAGGCTGAGGCACAAGAATCACTTGAACCCGAGAGGCAGAGGTTGCAGTGAACCGAGATCGTGCCACTGCACACCAGCCTGGGCAATAGAGAGAGACACCGTCTAAAATCAAACAAACAAATACATAAACAAACAAAAAATCACATTGTAGAACTTAAATATATACAATCCTTCATACCTCAATAAAGCTGGAGAAAAATGAGTGAGGCTACCGTTGAACATGCTGTTACCCTGAGCATTGTCTTTGCCTGCAGTGAAAAAATTTAGAATATTTGTCTTTTTATAAAACCAGAAAATACAATTTAGCTGTTATTTTAGAAGCTATAAGGTGTTCATTATATTATAGCCAGAGAATTTCTAATTTGAAAGATCTTTAGGGATTAGGTCTTCCAGCTCTCTACCCAATTTCTGAAATCCCTTAAAGTCAGTCTTATAAAATGGTTATCCCACTTCTGTTTAAAGAAGTCCAGGAAAAGAAAACATACTATCAGAGGCAACTCATGATAATTCACATGCTAGTTTTAAAAAATCAGCCTCCTTTACTTAGGCTTGTTAAAACTATCTCAATAGTGTTTACACCTTCATATGCCTGAGTATCAAAGTGCTGTTTTTAATTTGCTGTAAACAGGAAAGGTTCTTTAGAGTTTGCATTATAGTCATTAGTGAATAAAACTTATAGATGACTGAAACAGAGAAAAACTAATCACTATACTGAGATTTTATCTTGTCAATTATTAGCTTGTTATTAGTCTGCACTTTCGTGTTATCGCCAGTGACTGAGATCATTAAAATGCATGTGATCACATTATCAATGTTATCGGTCCTTCAAGCATTCTTAAGTTTTTCTAGCATAACTAAAAACACCACGGAGAGAGAAAGTACATCACTATTCCTTAAAGCGTAGACTATTTTGAACGCAGGTTTGTTAAATTTTAAACAGTGCTGACAATTTTGGGAGAGGTGGTTATTTTTCTTTTGTTTTCTCTCACATAGGAAATAACTACGTTATTCACCGCAACAGCTGTGAAGTTGAGATTAGCCGTGTGGCCAATCGGGTTCTAGATGAGCTAGTTAGACCATTTCAAGAAATCCAGATTGATGACAATGAGTACGCTTGTTTAAAGGCAATTGTATTTTTTGATCCAGGTTGGTTTTCAAAATGCCACTAAAGAATTAATATAATAAAAATTGAACTACTTTTCAAGATTAGCATATTTACTCTCTCACACTCTAATTAGGTTAAATCTGTATACTGCCTTTCTTATTTCCTTTGTTAGATGCAAAAGGGCTAAGCGATCCAATAAAAATTAAGAACATGCGATTCCAAGTGCAGATCGGTTTGGAGGACTACATCAATGATCGGCAGTATGACTCCCGGGGGAGGTTTGGAGAGTTGCTTCTGCTCCTGCCCACACTGCAGAGCATCACTTGGCAAATGATTGAGCAAATACAGTTCGTTAAACTTTTTGGGATGGTCAAAATTGACAACTTACTTCAGGAAATGTTACTAGGTGGTGAGTATATTGAAGAATTCCTACTTTATTAGTTAGAATTACACAAAATATAAGTTTGACCTATCAATTTTTTTGTTCATATTTAATTCATCTATTGAAGTTGCTGTGATGCTCCTGAATTTTTCTCTTCTGCTATGACATAATGAACTCAAGTTTTTACATTTAGAAAGTTTGCAAGACCTGTCAGAGAGACAAAAATACTTGAACAGCTTCAAATCCTCATTGTTATTACCCTGTACTACCTCTACTCCACAGCCCCTCTAACTTCAATTTTCAGATCCTTCCAAACATGGCAAACAGAAAGAAATTTCCTGTTTTTATGACCTCTTCAAATATATTATGGTTTTTCATGCCCTGATTCATTTAAAACCTCAAGGATACTGGGATTGCAATATAACCTCATATATATATATATATATATATATATATATATTTATATATACATATATATAATCTTAAAAATGAACACTGTGCTCCTAAAATAATTAATTGACACAAAATAGTAGAAGGGGAAAATGATATTTTATTGTTGCAATAAATGTCAGGAATAAGTTAAGAAATCATTTATTCTGCATTCCAATCTAGGTTAAATTTCCTTGTAAAATCATCATATTTATTTTTAGTTTTCTGGTGCATAATGTGTTCCTAATGATATCTTTCTGAAATGAAAGTTGTTCATGCTATTACAGTCATTCCAAATACTATAAACTTGAGGTAAGTGATTCTTGGAATTGCCTTAACAACAGGCAGCAAACCTAATGATTCCAGGAAATGGCACACAAGGTCCATTATTAATATACAACATAATATGATACAACATTAATCTAGCCAATGTACAGTGAAAGCTGACATTGTTCTTAATATGCCAGTGGTTCTGTCAATTTATTTTTGAATTCCCAAAAAGCATTTGGCAAAAATAGCAATATTTAAGCTGTCAATCAAAACATTTGTTTCAAGGTAAACTTGCTGTTCCTGATTAAATATCACTAACGCAGCATATTTTTATCTTGTGTAGGGGCTTCCAATGATGGTAGTCATCTCCATCATCCAATGCATCCACATTTGTCTCAAGATCCATTAACTGGACAAACTATACTTTTAGGTCCCATGTCAACACTGGTTCATGCAGACCAGATCTGTAAGTATATAGGCTACTTTTCAACCATGGTATTTCTTAATTACCCGAGAAAAAGTAGAATTGTGGGGAAGAATCTATTAGTAACCAGAAATGGCAAAAACTTGGTGTAATTTCTTATCCGGGACTCAGCAATAAAATATTGTTATTCAGCTTGTCATTTATTCTTCCTAAACATGAGTGTGTTTCTTAAAATGAAAATGTAGGAAAAATCTTTCTACTTCATAGGTCTGGGGAGCACAAAAGAGTATATAGTAGTCCTTGCTTTGCATGGTAGTGTGAGACCATAAAAATGACAATGCAAACTGAAACCATGCAAGGTAATCTTAATAATCAATGAGAAAATTATTTCCTGCTTGGGACCTTTAAAAATGTTTGTCAAAACATTGAGAACTCTCTTAATGTTTATGGAAACCAAAGAAATGTAATCTTTATACTTATTTTGTAGAATTACGTATAAAGCATTTCAGTTGATACACTGTAATTTAAAACATTAGCAATATTGAGAATCAAAGTGTTTTACTTCTTTATAAAACAATTGTGAAACACAGTTTGAACCGTTCTTGTCGCCTTCTAAAACTTAAATTAGGAAGTGAGGATCTTTTCTACGCCCTGATGAGTTTTACTCCTGGGAAATTTGGATCGGCTTTCAACGTTTTATCCTTTGCATTCTCAATGTCCTGATATGTTTCTGAGAATTCACTTCATGTGATATTTTCTTGCTGCTTTCACTTCTTTTGGGACACCTTCTCCCTTTTCAACACATCCAGCTTTCTCATTCATGTGGACACGTTTGCCTTCACTAGATTCCTAGGAGGCTGCGTATTTAGAGACTCAAATGGCAGCAGCAGCAACAACATTCCCATGGTCAGCTACTTCTTCTGTGACTTTGTTTGTGTTCTATTTGTACATCACTTCCAGCATTATCACTTTTTATTCCTTTTCTGCACTTTTACCTTTGTGGGTCAATTCTAATTCAATTATTCAATTTTGTAAAATGTCATGTGAATTTGCCACTAAGAAACAAGGAGGCAACACAGCCACTGTATGCAGTTTGTTCTTCATGCCTGAACTGAATAAAAGATGCTCAGTGACCAATCATGGACAGACTAAAAGTTGTGACATGATCAGCCACTGATCATAAAGCACATCTGTTATTCAGGTAGTTGTCTGCAGACTGAAGAGTTGGCAGTGGAGTCTGTATTTATGCAATTACTCACTGTTAATTGTAAGTTACTGCAGTAACTGAAACTTGAACCTGTTGCCAGACTGGTGCTGTTTAACTAAGCTACGGTAACCAGAATTCATTCACATCAGAATTGTGCGGTGAGGGTTGCTTATGAAAACTCCTTGAAATGCAAATGACTATGTAAATACTATAGAGATTGCTAGTATTTAAGTTAATCTATTATTGTAGCCTTCCTGCTAATGCTATTTTTCTAAGCTACTCTGGTGATACAAATCTCTAATTATTTGATAAAATATCTAGATTAACTGATTAATTCTTCTGAATTTTCACTAATTAAGCCCAGATTTACCTTTAATCTATTGCCTCTGAACACCAAACCTACTAACTCACTGAGATGACTTGAGTTATTGTGATGCGATTGTTATGCATACTTTTACTGCCTACTGAATTTACAGTAGTCTTTAATAACTAGTACAACATTTTCCCCCCAAATGTTGTATGCAATGCCACAACAATTTAACAAGTATCACCTGACTTCTAGCCATTGGTAGGGTACATAGGAGCTACAGAACTACATGCTCCCATGCTCTTTTAGATACAAGCACAGGTAGATATTTTTGTAAATAGTATCTGAAACCAAAATTCTTTGAGTATACGAGAGAGAGGAAGAAATGAAATTGTTAGGAAAAAATATAAATTATAGAAAAATATGGCATAATCTGGGATTCCCAACGTACTTGAAAGACATTATTTGGGAGCTTCCTGGCAGAATAGATGTTACCATTTTCATTTAATAGGTAATCAAGAGCAGAAAGAGAAGGGCAAGCCTAAGACCATACTAGAGAGTTTATGGAGTTGTGTCTCTTAAAGATCAGTTATTCATAAACTCGAAAAATGAAACACATTAACAACACATTAAGTATTGTAGGAATCAACTGGCAAGAGAGTTGGACAGTTCTGCTGGTGGCTGAATTCTTTACTTTTTAAGGGTTAGTGTTCTAGTATTTTAAAAACATTATTTGCTGACCCTACTCTTAAAAATCACATTGTTACGCTCATTTTTATTCTTGCTCTTTCCACATACTATTTGTGGGATTTATTTGTAAAAGAAAACCTAACTTTACTATGATCATTTGGAATAATTTATATTTTATGCAAAGCAGGATATTAAAAACAACCAAAAATTTAAGTTCTTTTAAAAAGGCTACTGCAGTTTTAGATCCATTCTAAATAGCCAGAAATAATTTTTAAAGCAGATTTTGATATTTGTTTGTCATTTAAACTGCATTTAAAAATTTTGTTTCTAAGTAATTGCTGATCCATACTTAACAATAATGTAAAGCTAACGCATCAATGAATACCAGGCAAAGGGAGATTGTTCTTCTGTTGTATATGTTTTAAAACTGTTGAGACATAAGCTATAAAGTTTACAAATCCTTAATCTGATCATCTAACATTTTCTGTTAGTTCTGTTTACTCTGTGGAATAATACAGTAATAATAAGTGTGAATGCTAAAATATTTCAAGTTTCTAAAAATTACAGAATAACTCCTAGATTATTTTATAATATGGTTAGATTTTACAATAGAAAGAAATACTATTCTAGAAAATGAAGTATTGAAACTGTCACTTTTTATATTCAATTCAATCTTTTTATATTCAATTACTTTCTATTCAATTACTCAGGATTGCTCTTTGCATCAAAGGGGATGGGACAGGCAAGCTCGATTGTAATAGAATAATTTTGAAGCAAAAAAAGGCAGTATTTTCGAGATGCTTTTGACTACAACTTAGATTTCAGAACATTTATAAAATATCTTAACCTTAATTTTTTATGTCATCTAATATGTCTGAATTAGTGAAATCCAAACCAAATATATTTTTATTTTATGTGAATTTTGATTGTAAGAATTATAAAGACTGCTTTCTAATATTTGAGAAAACTATCCTTCTGTTAATTCTTTTCACTGCCTTTTTTCCTGCTAGGTTTATTAGAGAATCAAATGCTTATAAATGCTATTAAGAAAGGCAAAAAACACTTTAAAGTGACTATGAAAAACATTTTTTAATGCAACCTCTTTCTATTTAATGCTATTTGGGGAGGTAAGGTGAGAGCACGCTAACAGTATGTCTTAGGCCAACAATGCATTCTACAAATCACTGCTTTATATAGGATCTTTTAAAAACATTTCCAAATTATGCTAATGTGTATTGGTGTTGTGTAGGGTTGAATGGGCTGGAGAAAGCTGACTGCCACCATCACATCACATGCAATTCTCTGATTCTTTTTCAGCAACTCCTGAAACCCCACTCCCTTCCCCACCACAAGGCTCTGGGCAAGAACAGTACAAAATAGCTGCAAACCAAGCATCAGTCATTTCACACCAGCATCTCTCCAAACAAAAGCAATTGTGAAAATGTGTTTACTTCAGAACGGCACTACATAAATGTGAAAAGTTGTTGATCTTGAAATATCTCAGGATAGTACTTTTGGCAAACTCTTAGCCAAGGCCTCTTCATGGTGCTGTTATAAGATGGTGTCCTATTTTCTTGTTTATACGTTCATTCTGTTTGTTGTTGCTACTATGTAAAACTTTCACCTGCAACCAATGTATAGCTGAATTTGAAGATGTTTATATAGGGTATTTTTTCCAACTGCCCCTACATTGTGCCTGAACCAACTGAATCTTATGTATGACTTTCATTTTTTTATTAATGTTAATTTAAATCTGTAAATAATTGCTTCATTGTGATGTGATGCAGAACAAAATGTTCATATTTGACTGAGAATAGTAGATCAGAACCGGTTTAATATAAAATGAGCTAAGTTTTTAAAAATAAATTATAAACTTGCAAATTAGAAAAATAAAGCAGTTCCTGTAGAATAGGCTGTATCTTTTTCAAGAAGAATTTTTTATGGACATTCTGTGGCAAAGAAGCAACTCTCTGTTTTACAGTTAACTATTACTATCTTAAGTTTAGAAAATTATAAAAAGCCATTCCAAGGATGACTGGATATTTTTTGAAATCTGACTTTATTTGAAGATGTGTGCTAAGCTAAAACATGTTGGGTTTATCAGTTAGGATACAGGGTAAATTGTAACAAAGAAACCCCTAAAACAGTGACTCGACCAATAGCGGCATCTATTTATTTTTCCTGATTTAGAAATAGTTATCCATTGACTAGAAATTAGCATATGCCGACAGCTGGTCCCCAGAGTGGCCAGGAGAGTTATCTATAGGTGCAAAGCCTGTGTCAGCCAAAGCCATGCCACTCTGAGTAAACTGCTTCTGTGGATAAGTTAGCCATCTACCAGCCATGTTCCTCATTTAGTCCTCACAATAACACTTTAGGGAAGATATCATTATCTCTCTCTTATAAATAAGGGAAACTGTAGCTTGAGGGTTTAGGGAACATAACCAAAGTTCATAAACATAATGAGTAAGAGAACCACATTCAGGCCCGGGTCTAGTTGACTTTAATGAATCTTTGCTGTGGAATGAAAATGTGAACTTCTTCCTCATAGTGGGCTTTTTAACATAGTTGAGTGATGATTGGATACTATTCATCATGTTGCCTATCATATATATTTACAGATAAGCACTGAGTATAAAATTGTTGTGGCTTGAATAAAAATCTACTTTTGTAGTTTTGACAAGTCATTAGAAAAATTAAAAGATTCACTGATGAAAACAAAAACAAAGTAAAATAACTGGCTTAGCAGATTTTTAAAAATCCAGCAGCCCAGGGATATATTGAATGTCAAATTCTAGACTGAGGAGTACAGTTCATTGGAGCCTTAAACTCTCTGATATCACCTAAAGCTGGAATTTATTTTAAAACAAATTAAGCATGGGCCACCTCAGGAGGCTGTGATTCCTCTCTGGTTGAGGAGAATGAAAATTGGAAAAACTGGTTGAGTAATTATCAATAATATATTTAATATATTTTTTTAAAGAGGATCCCAAGTTGTAAAAGATTAAATTAAACAGTCTGTCTCAGGACTTTTAAAAATAGCTAAGATTATGATGTCATATCTCCTACTTACCCTATAAGTAAAAAGGTTATAGTAATGTTAAGTAACTTATTGGCTCATAAAGTAAAATTGAACTCTTAAAGTAGAAAAATGATTATTAAAAAGCTATCATTGATTTAATACATTTAATAAAATTCCTTCAAGACCTAGTACCCTTGTAAAACTGTAAAATATATCAAGTAGGGGGAGTTTTTTAACTTTTATTTTTTGAAAATTTAGTGTAGTTTCTATTTAATGAATAAGAATGTTATCTTTTATAGATTTTTGTTTACTTTTTTCGGGGGTTCCCTTAGAAGATTTAAAAAAAAAATACTGCCTTGGTCTGTGCAGGCTGCTGTAACAAAATATAATGAACTGGGTAGCTTATAAACAACAGAAATTTATTTCTCACTGTTCTCAATGGCGGGAAGTCCAAGATTAAGGAATCAGCAAATTAGGCTTCTGGATCATACCTGGCATCTTCTAGCCAGTGTCCTTACACATGAAAAGAACAAGGTAGTTCTCTCAGGTCTCCTTAATAAAGGCACTAATCCTTATGACTGAATCATCCCCCAAACACCCCACCTCTTAATACCATCACTCTGGGGACTAGGTGTCAGCACGTGAATTTTGGAAAACACAAATGTTCAGAACATAGCAAATACCTTTAAAGTATAAAAGATAAAATTCATTTTTAGTGAATTCTGTAATTTATTCATGTATATTTACTAAACAGCTATGTCTTTGAAATTATTAGTGATGATTCTGCTTCAATAATATGGTCAGGGAATTTATAATATTATATTTTTATATATTGAACTGCCAAAGATGCTGGAAAAAAGGAACTGATATTTTCAGCATATATTCAAAATATTGATAAGGGAAGTTATTGCTTTTATATAGTATACAACTTTTTTCAGGTAATAGAAATGAGTAATTTATTGTGAAATAATTCATTTTATAAATGTAAAATTATTTTTATAGATTTACTGTTGGAAATCAAAAATTAGTAGATTTTTTACAATGTTAAATTAAAATGAGATTAAAGTATTTCTAAACTGTGATGCCATGTTTGTTTCACTAAACTTTCTAAATAAAAACTGAGAAAAAAATCACTGAAATCAGGTGCTTCATTAGCATTCAAAAATCATTTCATTTTTTATACATACTGATAATATATTTTATACACTCATTTGTATTAGTTCATTTTCACACTGCTATAAATAGTTATCTGAGATTGGATAATTTGTAAAGAAAGGAAGTTTAATTGACTCAGAGTTTTGCATCGCTAGGGAGGCTTTAGGAAACTTTAATCATGGGGAAAGGAGAAGAAAGCATCTTCTTCACAAGGCAGCAGGAGAGAAAGAAAGTGCCAAACACTTTTAAACCATGAAATCTTGTGAGAACTCATTATCACAAGAACAGCATGGGGAAAACTGCTCCCATGATCCAATCACCTCCCACCAGGTCCCTCCCTCCCTCGACACAATTTGACTTGAGATTTGGGTGGGAACATAGAGCCCAACCATATCATTCTGCCCCTGGCCTCTCCCAAATCTCATGTCTTTCTTACAATTTAAAAGCAACACGCCTTCTCAATAATTCCCTAAAGTCTTAACTCATTCCAGCATTAACTCAAAGGTCCAAGTCCAAAGCTTTATCTGAGACAAGGCAAATTCTTAGGAATATGTAAAATCAAAAACCATTTAGTTACTTCCACCATATAATAGGGATATGGGCATTACATAAAAATTCCCATTCCAAATATGAGAAATTGGCCATAATAAGGGGGCCTCAAG
Organism: Cacajao melanocephalus; assembly: GCA_963573385.1. Classification (NCBI taxonomy): domain Eukaryota; kingdom Metazoa; phylum Chordata; class Mammalia; order Primates; family Pitheciidae; genus Cacajao; species Cacajao melanocephalus. The sequence goes on along the minus strand of CAUYLG010034921.1, from coordinate 59,212 downwards.
CCCCATGCAAGTCTAAAACCAGGCAGGATACTCATTAAATCTTAAAGTTCCAAAATAATCTCCTTTGACTCCCTATCTCAAAACCAGGGCACACTGATGCAAGACATGACTCCCACCCCCCGCCCCGCCCAAGGCCTTGGGAAGCTCTGCCCTTGTGGCTCTGCAGGGTACAGCCACCCTCCCACAGCTGCTTTCGTTGAGTGTTTGTAGCTTTTCCAGGTGCACAGTGCAAGTTATCAGAGGATCTATTACTCTAAGGCCTGGAGGACAGTGGCCAACTTCTCACAGCCCCACTAGGCAGTGCTCCAATGGGAACTCTGTGTGGGGGCTCCAACCCCACATGGCTTCTCTGCATTGCCCTAGTAGAGGTTCTCCATGAGGGCTCTGCTCCTACAGCATATTTCTGTCTGGACATTCAGGTGTTTCTGGACATCCTCTGAAATTAGGCAGAGGCTCCCAAAGTTCAACTGTTGTCTCTGTGCACCCACAGGCCCAACACCACATGGAAATCACTGAGGCTTGAGGCTTGCATCCCCTGAAACAATAGCTTGAGCTGTGAGCTGTACCTCCTCAGCCCTGGCTGGAGCTGGAGTGGCTGGGACACATGGCACCAGGTCCTCAGCCTGAACAGACCAGTAGGACCCTGAGACTGGCCCACAAAACCATTTTTCCCTCTTAGGCCTCCAGGCCTGTGATGGGAGGTGCTGCTGTGATGACTGAGACATTTTCATCATTGTCTTGGCTATTAATACTCAACTTTTCTTTATTTATGCTAATTTCTGCAGTCAATCACTTGAATTTCTCCCAAGAAAATGGGGTTTTCTTTTCTACCACATGGTCAGGTTGCAAATTTTGCAAACTGTTATGCTCTGCTTCCCTTTTAAACAAAAGTTTCAGTTTCAGATAATCTCTTTGTGAATGCATATCACTGTATGAATTCAGAAAAAACCAGGTCACATCTTGAACACTTTGCTGCCTAGAAATTCCTTCTTTCAGATAGCCTAAGTCATCTCTCTTAAGTTCAAAGTTCCATAGACTTCTAAGGCAGGGCCAAAATGCTGCCAGTCTCTTAGCTAAAGTATAGCAAGAACTTTGCTCCAATTCCCAAGAGGTTCCTCATCTCCATCTGAGATCACCTCAACCTGGACTTTGTTGTTCATATAACTATGAATATTTTGGTCAAAACCATTCAACAAGTCTTTTGGAAGTTCCAGGCTTTCCCTCATCTTCCTGTCTTCTGATCCCTCAAAACTGTTCTAACCTCTGCCTGTTACCCAGTTCTAAAGTCCATTCCATGTTTTCAGGTTATCTGGCTCACAGTTTTGCATGATTGGGAGGCCTCAAGAAACTTATAATTATGGCAGAAGGTGAAGGAGAAGCAAGCACTTTTTTTCACAAGTGTTGTATGTAAATTTTCAGTGCGGCAGAAGAAGCAGCACTCGAATATAAATTTTTTCTCAGCAAGGCAACTTCACTTTCTGCAGAAAGGGTACACTCACCAGCAGTTTGCCAGGAAAGTACACAGAACAAAGGTGGCAGAGCCATTTATATTTAACAGATCTGCCTTACTTCTGTGCCCTGATTCCATTGGCTGGAACTGGACCTCACAATCTAGGCTACACCTGGTTGGCTAACAACTGAAAACTTTCTTAAATAGGTAAAGGCAGAAGAGAACAAAGGAAAAGAGAAAGTAACCTGAGGAATTCTTAGACAGGCAAAACTACTTCCATACAAGGAAGAGGAATGAGCTATGATCTAAGACTTGCCTGGACTTGTCCAGGCATGTCAGGGCAAATATCTAGGTAAAAGTGTAAGAACTAAGAACATTGCATACACTTATTTCTTTATTATGACTAACAGCTACTCAGGAGTATTAGCAAAGAGTCTAGAGTTAATTAACTTTAAAAGAAGCTATCATTTGTCATGAACTAAGAGGAAAGTTTTGAAGAGGAACTTTTATTTATTTTTCTCTTGTACAAGGCAGGAGGAGAGAGAGAGTGCAAGGGAGGGGAATTACCAAATACTTTCAAGCCATCATATCTTGTGAGAACTGTGAAAGGAAAATATCTTGGACCCCCAAAATCACTAAGGAGAACTCAAGCTGGAAACTGCTTATGGCAAAACTGCCTCTCATTTTATTCAAATTATCCCTCTGCTCACTAAGATGGATGCATATCTGATTGTCTTCCTTGGAAAGGCTAATCAGAAACTCAAAAGAATGCAACTGTTTGTGTCTCACCTGCCTGTGACCTGAAAGCTCCCTTTCCATTTCTAGTCTTCCTACCCTTGCTTTAAGATGTCCCTCCTTTCCAAACTGCACTAATGTACTTTTACATGTTGATTGACGTTTCATGTCTCTCTAAAAAGTATAAAACCAAATTGTGCCCCCACCACCTCAGGCACATGTCATGAGGACTTCCTGAGGCTGTGTCATGGACATGGCCTCAACCTTGGCAAAATAAACTTCTTAAATTAACTGAGACCTGTTTCAGATTTTCTGAGTTCACAGAACTCACTCGCTATCACAAGAACACCATGGAGGAAGCCATCCTCATGATCCAATCACCCTCCACCAGGTCGCTTACTCCACACGTGGGGGTTACAATTAAGAGATGAGATTTGGACAGGGACACAAAGCCAGACCATATCATCATTTAATTAAATTTATACGTTAACACATGTCTTTAGAGTCCAAAGCAAAATTAATTAGCACATCTCCAAATCATCAAACAGCTGGTCACTGATTGAAAACAGAATCCTCACATTTGCACTTTAATTATGTAGTTTTTCTTGCTTTCTAATTTTGTCATAGTAATACAAATATATGCCCTAAGTAGGCTTGAACATTGTAGGAATGTACTTTAACTATATACATTTTTAACCTAGATGCTTTAATTGCTGGTATCCTCTGTTTATGATTAAAGCTTCTTTGTAAAATGTCTTAAATTATAAGGACCTGTTAATCTTATATTTATGGAATTCTACTACGTTTTATTTTGTTTTTACTCATATTAAGGTAATATGTGTACATCATTTAAAAAGACAAATTACACTTAAGGCTTACAATGAAAACCTGGAGCTCTCTTTCTTACCATTCACCTGTTATCCAAGTTTGCTTCTGTAGTAACAGTATTCAAATACCATAGCTGTTTTGTCAGGTATTTTTTCTCCATAGTCTGAAAACACATTTAAATCACATTTATATATTTATTTTAGTTTTATACATTACTTGCTGTCTTTCTACTATGAAAGAAGAGGTTTATAGCACATTTACTTTCATAGTAACCCACATATTTTCTCAATTACTTTATGAATCAATATTTTAATTACATTATTAGTTACTATTTAAGTAATTTCAAACAGTTTTTTAAAATATTAAAAATTTGTATTTCTCAGTGGAGAGTAGGAAAGATATACTCAAATACTATAGAGAAAATGAGAAGGAAGTCTTTGTTCTGGGTCATAGGAGGAATTTGACACAGAATTTTAGAAAAGAATTATTAATAATATGGTTTATTGTAACACTACATGTGAGTGCAATTTGACATTCATTTCAATGTGGCTATTTGAGCCGATACTTTTTGGCTTTTTTGAGACTAGTCTTGCTCTGTTGCCCAGACTGGAGTTCAGCGATGCAATCAGGGCTTGTAGCCTTGATCTTCCAGGCTCAAGGGACCCTCTCATCTCAGCCTCCTAAGTAGCTGGAACTGCAGGTGCAAGCCATCCCGCTTGTCTATTTTTGAATATTTTGTAGAGACAGAATCTCCATACATTTGCCCAAGCTTCAGCTGATACTTGAACTTATACTTGAGGTGATGCACTGATTTTCCTTGAGGCGGACAGGCTGAAAGGGGAAAGGAAGGGGTAGGGCCACAGCAATTCCAAATTACTAGAGTTGTATTCAGTTACAGAAGAAATAGAAAGACCCTTACTTTAGAGTAACCTGATAATCCTGTGGAAGAAAGGATCCAGTTTGAGAGTGAATTTCCCTTTCCCACTGTGTCCTCCCCTGGAGATGCTCCTTTATTGGTCACAGACAACTGGAGTTGTGAAATGATGATGTACATATCTAACTCGAAGGCAATGCCTTAGTTGAAAAGGATGCTGATAAGGGCAATTGTAGCAGCCTAACTTCCAGTAAACAAATACTGAACAAAAAAGTGAACTTTCCTGCCAGAACAACCTTTCAAAGGCAGCTAGCACCATATATTTTAAGTCCAATTTGATTCCTTATCTGGAAAAGTAATTATTTGAAAAATATAAAATGTCTCCTATGAGACAAAAGAACAGTAGGTACTCAGAGAGTGATTGCAGTTATGTGGGAGGGAAAAGGAAAATGTATACTAAAACTAATTTTATATGGGTTATAAATAACAGAGTGCACTATATTTACTAATTTCTTTTTGATGCTTCATAAAAGAAATGCAATTTAAAAATAATTTCAAGATAACCATTAATAGAATAAAAATAGGATTCATTAAATATAAAATTTTCAAAAAACAGATAAGAAAAATTGAGCTGTCTCAGTTTTTAAAAATGAAATGATCAAAAAAACATAAACAATAAAAAATATGGAAGATATAAGACTAAACTCAGATATCTCATTAAGTTTTGGTTAGATAATTAAATTGATTAGTACGATTTAATTATTTTTGGATCAGATCAGAACACAAAATTCGTATTTGTTTTGTTACAGTACATGATTTTTCATAAAGTGATCCAAAAAGAGGCATTTATGCCTGATTAGATATGTATGAATTAAACTGTTAACATGCACAACAAACTTGTAGACCCTGGAGCTCTCAGGTTTCCTATGAGATTCTGGGGTGACAAAAGGGGAACCGTTAAGCCACAGTCTTTCTAGGTGGAAAGACACTAAACCTTAGCCCAAGTCCAGAAAAACATCCCAAATAATTTCCTCTATGATTGTTAGTAGTTTTGGAAGTTTCATGTTTTACATTTAAGTTTTTAATTCACTTACAGTTAATTTTTGTAAATGGTGAGATATAAGGGCCTAATTTTAGTTTTCCGTACTTGGACACCCAGTTTTCCCAGTAACATTTATTAAAGAGATTTTCCTTTTTCTAATGTGTATTCTTGGCAGCTTGGTTGAAGACTGGTTGACTTAAATGTATGGATTTCTTTCTGGGTTCTCTCTTCTGTTCCATTGGCCTGTAACACTACATTGAAATCTTAGGGATAAAGTCAAAGGAATACACATAAAAACATTTATAACTTCAAAAGTTTTAAACAAGAATCAAAATAAACATGCTAGAATAGGTATGTCTTTTTCAATTTTAGTCATTTTAGTGGAAATGTAGCATTATATTATTGAGACTTTTATTTGATTCACCTGATGACTAGTAATTCCGAATGTTGAATAATGTGGAATGTTTTCATGAGCATATGGACTATCCATATTTTTTAGTCAAGTTTCTACTTAAATATTTTACCCATTTAAAAAATCGGGTTGTTTTCTTATTACTGACTTGTAAGAATTCTTTACAAAGTCTTATCCTGTTTTCAGAAAAATTAATCAAAAATGTTTTCTCCCATTATAAGCACAAGCTAAAAAATGTGAATCTGATAGAATTAAGGAGTAAAAGAGAGGTTACTGGGGGTGGGAAAGATTGGTAGAAGGGCAGATAGGTAGAGATTTGTTAAAGGATATAAAATTACAACTATGTAGAATGGAATAATTTCTAGTGTTTTATATATACTCACAAATAGCTAGAAGAGAGGATATTGAATACTCCCAACACACAAAAATAATAAATGTTTGAGATGATGAATAGCCAGTTATCCTGATCTGATCACTATACATTGTAGGTATGGACACATCACTATGTACTCCATAAATTTCACAATTATTTTGTCAATTAAAAAATTATTTTAGCCTATGGCTTGCTTTTTAATTTTCTTAATTATGGCTTTCAAAGAACAGACAATTTTTATTTTGATTAAATTTCAGTTTACCTCTTTTGCCTTTTATGGTCCTTGTTTTTTATTCCCTGTTTTTGGTAAGGATGGAGAAAGAATAGAGCTGCCACATTGCTGTTGGGTATGTAAAGTAGTAGAGCTGCTTTGAAAAAAGAGTCGGCATTTTTTTTGATAAGGATTAAGCATAAGATTACCATATGACCCAGAAATACCACTTAAGTTTTCCCAAATGAAATGCAAATGTACATCATGTAAGACTTGTGCAAAGATTTTTACTCATAATAGATGAAAATGCAAACAATCCAAATGTTTAACAGCTATCAATGGATAAACAAATTGATTAATAATTCAGTAATTAAAATAAATAAATTACAGATACATACTATAATAAAATGCTCTTACTTCTCAATCAGAACGAGAATATCACATTTTGAGTGTGTGTTGGAGGGAGGAAATATTATGATCTCTTAAAGAGCTATAAAATGCAAGAATAGTGGTATTCATTAAGTCTTCACTTAATTCATCAAAATGTCTTAAAAGGGCAGATAGATGTTGAAGACTGATATTAGACTCCCACGAACTTAAACCAATAGTAGCCCTAGTGGTAGTGATTAGCATGGCTGCAGTTGTGAGGTATGTGCCTATTAGTCTACATGAATGCATGCTCTTTTGCACTCTTACCAGAAAGAAATATCAGAAAGTCGATATTTAAAATCTCAATCCAAGGGTCTGCTGACTCTCCTGTCATCTGCCATCATCTAGTCAGAAGATACTAGATTAAATGTTTTACAGAACGTTATATTGGTTCCTATTCAGCGAACGGTGTTGGCTTAATAGAGAGATATAATGGTGAATTTGAGGAGCCAGACTTGAACTTCTTGCCTCAACTCCAAAAAACTCTGAAAGCCGTTTCAATGTCAGCTTTCACTCTGGGATTGGATGACCCCCTTGTTGAGTCACCATCACAACTTAGCCTCTTCTACCAAAGTTTGCCTCCACCTCCCTTCCGGGTGTGCATTTTTAGAGCATTTCCTAATAAATATCCTATACATGAATCTCAGAGTCCTATTCCTAGGGAAGCCAACCTGAAATGACATATAAAATGTATTTATATATTAGCGAAAGAGAGTTATAAAATGAAATTCATCACAATATAGATTACAATATCATCAAAAATCAAATTTGTAAGATTCAAATTTGTAAAAATCAGATTTGTAGGCTATACCATCAGAATTCGAATTTATAAAATAATCGAATTAAAAATACACTGAAAGAAGTAAAACTGTGAAACATTAATGATTCTAATTTATTTCCAGGTAAAATAGAGCATCAATGATAAACGGACTGAGAGAAAAGGGAGACATTAAAAAGTGTGGAAGAGATTGAACTAGAGATGTTTGGAAATAACAAATTAGAAAAAGCCTGGCAAGATTTGAGTTTTGGTTAGAGGAAGATACTATAATTATGAATTTCATAATGGACAAATTCCAGATGACAAATTCCTAGCTTTGGCCTTTCACCGACTATTTCTTCTACTGGTGTTTTCTTCTTTTCTTTGATCTCTTAGCTTGCTCTTACTTGTTCTTAAAGATTTAGATGAAAAATTTAGTTAACATACTACCCTCACCCTTCAGTAAACATTTTTCACAACCTTCTTGGGTAAAATTAAGGAATTCTCTCACGTGTCTATTTGCTGTACATACTTCTATTTATGGCATTTATTTTAATATTTTAATTGTTGCTTATTACCCTTTACGAGGAATCCCAGCAGAGCGAAGACCATGTTGGCTACATTTGTTGATTCCCAAGATTCAACAAAATTCCCTGCAATTATTAAGTGATCAATAGTGATTTGTAAATTAGACAAAAAATTAGTCACCCTATTCATTATTTTTGGTTAGTAAAATTTGAGAAAGAAATGTGCTGAAGAAAAAATAATACATATACTTATTCAATGGGTCATTTTACAGTAATTATTAGTTATCTAAAATTATAATTTAAATAATCATGATTTTAATAAGAATTTTTGAAAATAAAAATAGTAAAAATTTATTCAACTTTTTAGTAAGTGAAACATTATCATTTAATTCCTGTCTATATTTTTAACTTATACTTTTTCTCACTGATATTTTTAATACAGATTTCAGCTTGTATTCTTTATTTTAAAATATAAACTTTGTAAAATATATTTCTTGAAACACAATGTATTTTTTTTATGTGGCAAAAATGGCATCAAAACACAAACGTTTTTACCCTTTTAATAGGTTAGCCTTTTTGTGTTCATTTGATCTGAACTGTTATTCACACAGTTATTTTCTGAGTTATATTATATATTCGGTCACAGGTAGTTTAGTAGGTACATTTACAATATAGCCTGTTTATTTTATTTTTTCAGCTATGAAATAACATGAATTTACTACAGTGATAATTTACAGAAAAAACATAAAGCCCATGCACCATAAGATAAGAGCAGTAAAAGACAGGATTTAAATAAAGTTAAATAATTCATTGTTTTATTTATAAATCATCACTGCCCTTGCACTATGTAATAATTGAGTCTAAATATAAATGCAAAGATCTAATGAATAGCTAGCTGACAGATAAGATCAAATGTGCAAATCAAAACCCATAGTGACATTTGTTTAGTGAAACACTGATCTTAGTCTAGAGTTAGGGTTTTGTCTAAAAAAGGAAATTCTGAAATGATTTTTAATGGCATCACAAGACACACAACATGATGGTATTTCAGCAACATAATTAAAGTAATGTACTACTGAATAGCCATAAAATTACCTCTATATTTCTCTACCAATATACAGAAAAGAAATCTTTCATAAAAAAATCCTCCTAATTCTAGAATAAAAATAAAATAAATAATTTCAATATAAGCATATTTAATACTTGACAAATATTTATTTTGTACAGACTAGGGTCAAAAAAATGCACTAAGTAGGATGTGGCCAGAAACAAAGATGAATGATGAGTATGTAGCTTTGTTCTCAAGGTGTTTGAAATCTAGTGAGGAAGATTGATTTGATAACATTAATATTTATAACAGAGATGTGATAAATATTAGGATACAATGCATCATGGAGACTGAGAGTTTAGGCTCAGCCTAGATACAGAAGCGGGCTTTAGTGTGTAATCTCTTTAAAATTACTTGCAAATTCTTCTTGAGTATTAGTTTCCAAACAAAACAAAACAAACAAAATAATATTTATAATACTGACATGAGTTACACTGTTATTTGAGTGAAACAAGAAGTTTTATAAAATGTGCTTATCATGAAATCTGGGAATTAGCAAGCACTAAAAATAAATGTTAGCAACTATCATCAAAGATACAAACAATGGAGTCTGAGAGCACAGATAAAATGTCAATTATTTCTGCATATGAGTACTGGTGATACTTAATAGAGGACATACTTTTGTTGTGAGCTTGTAAGCAGGATTCGAATACAGAACAATATGTGAAGGGGTTGTGAAGTACATTTTTGGATGAGGGATCAAAGACATGAAGAACATAAAAGTTGAGGAAAATTATAAATAAGATCATTGTAGTCAAATCATGAAATAAATGTAACTCAAATGAAAGCATTAGCTGAGAGGCAAGTTACAAACCCAGAGAATGGAGGTGAAAGAGTTAAAAGATGCACATCACAAATGGAAAAATAAAAATCCGGTTTAAGGAAAAACCCAGGAAGATGCTGAAATTACTTTTCAATTTGGGAAATCTATTTGAAAGAATAGGCACATACAATGTAAAGATAATTTCCTAACATTCATTTTATTATTTCATTGGCAGGACTATCTTCAACAAAATGTAATTAAATTATGGCTTGGAAATCATGATTTGATGGAGATACTAGATCGCTGTCTTAAATGTATTTTAACTTTTACATATCCCTTTCATTCATTTCCTAGAATATTTTTTGGAAAAATTTATCTTTAAAATATGATTTAGAAAAATAAAGTGTTTCTTTTTCAGGCTATTTATGATAAATCATCAATGATTCTGCCATGTGAATTTTAAGAGCTAATTTTCTTAGATAAATAAACCCATTTTTTAACCTAAATTTGCAAACTATAGTCATTATTTGAAAAGTCATGGACATAATCAAATATTGATCATAACTCCAAGATATTCAAAAAATTCTCAAACATGTTGCATGTTAATTTTGTATGGGACGCTAATATAATAATGCTGTTTTTTTTAACTCTGGTAAAGCATTGCAATAGTTATCCAAAGGCCTACTCACCAACAGCTTATAAACATGACTAAAATTATTATAATTATTTAACTATGAAATGAAAAACAAATATCTGTACACAGTATAGCATAAGGCTTTTTGAACTTGTAAATAATAATTTAAAAGGGAAATGCAATATCTATTTTTACACATTTATTGGTTATATAAGAAGTGCCTCGCTGGAAAAGGAATGGTAGAGATGCAAGAAATGTGATTAATCCTTGTCCAGGAAGTGACAGTGTATCTGAAACATGTAGCTAGAATGACCTCAAGGACACAACAGAGGGGTTGAAGTTTTATGTGGCTACACTCAAGATTTCAGACAGCTTGAGTGACATAATTTGTGCTCTTGCTGATCTAAGTGCTGTAAATAATTACACAGGTGCAATTGCAAGAGTGCTATAAATTAGAACAACTCTAATTCTTGTAGGTTGAGACTTTTCTGTAGTTATAGAAGGCTCAAAGTACTCATCTCACATGGATTTGAAATCTGGCCAGCTAATCACAACAGTTTACTCTGGGGCCAAGATTGTCTCCTGACTCCAAGAGAGATTCAGATAAGATCAGATACAGAAAATGGCCTTCCCTAGTTTTTCTTTTCTTTTCTTTCTTTCTTTCTTTCTTTCCTTCTTTCTTTCTTTCTTTCTTTCTTTCTTTCTTTCTTTCTTTCTTTCTTTCTTTCTTTCTTTCTTTCTTTCTCTTTCTTTCTTTCTTTCTTTCTTTCTTTCTTTCTTTCTTTCTTTCTTTCTTTCTTTCTTTTTTGTTAATTTCAGTTTCAGGATACATATGCAGGACGTGCAGGTTTGTTACATCCATAGAAGTGTGCCATGGTGGTTTGCTACACCTACTGACTCATCCTCTAAGTTCTCTCCCCTCATTCCCCACCCTCCAACAGGCCCTGGTGTGTTGTTCCCCTCCCTGTGTCCATGTGTTCTCATTGTTCAACTCTCACTTATGAGTGAGAACATGAGATATTTGGTTTTTTGTTCCTGTGTTAGTTTGCCGCAAAGGACATAATGTCATTCCTTTTAATGGCTGCATAGTATTCCATGGTGTATATGTACCACATTTTCTTTATCCAGTCTACCACTGATGGGTATTTAGGTTGATTCCATGTCCTTGCTATCATGAATAGTGCTGCAATAAACATACACTCACATGTATCTTTATAATGTGATAGTTTATATTCTTTTGGGTATATACCCACTAATGGAATTGCTGGGTCAATTGGTATTTCTGGTTCTAAATCTTCAAGGATTTGCCACGCTGTCTTCCACAATGGTTGAACTAATTTACATTCCACCAACAGTGTTGTTTCTTGACTTTTTAATAGTTACCATTCTGACTGGCATGAGATGGTTTCTCATTGTGGTTTTGATTGCATTTCTCTAATGATCAGCAATGTTGAGAAAGCTCTCCAAATTACATATTATGGGGTATTGTGATGGGACTATCAGGAGTTCATTAACTTATTTATAGTTGTGGAATATTAGTAATATTAGTAAAAGAAAAATAAAATGTGATGATATTTTGAGAAATGCAGCTCAAACTGATCCTATTTGAAATGGCAGAAGGCAAAATACACATCTGATATGGTGTCAGCTAGGAGAGGAAATAAGGAGCAAGCAAAAGGGGTTTCCCCTTATAAAACCATCAAATCTAGTGAGACTTATTCACTATGATAAGAACAGTATGGGGGAAAACTGTCCCCATGATTCAATTATCTCCCACCAGTTCCCTCCCACAGCATGTGGTAATTATGGGAGCTACTATTCAAGATGGGATTTGGATGAGGACACAGCCAAACTATACCACAGGCTAACTAGAAGACTGAGACCTAATCTTGAAACTATAGAAAGCTTCTTCTACCCTTGCATCTTATCACTACCTTCACTGTGGTTTCTTCTACCCAATTAAGCATGTCCCCCTTTCAATGAAAAATTACAAGGCATAGTAGAAAAAAAACACACAATTTGAGAAGACAGAGCAAGCAACAAGCATCAGAACCAGAACCAGAACCAGATGTTTCAGAGATGTTGGAAGTAACAGAGTGTGAATTTATGATAACTATGGTTAATATGGTAAAGGCTGTAGTAAAAAAAATTAAACAATATACAGGAACAAATGGATAATGGAAGAAGAAAGATGAAAATTCTAAGAAGGAACCAAAAATAAATGCTGAAGGTCAAAAACAAAGAAGAATGCCTTTTATGAGTTCCTTAGTAGACATAACATGGCTGAGAAAATCTTTGAGCTTGAAAATATGTCAATAACAGCTTCCCAAACTGAAAAGCAAAGAAAAAAGAAAGACTGAAAAACAAAACAGAAATCATAAAAGAATGTTAAAGATCCATGGAAAAACTACAAAAAGTGTGGCGTTCATGTAACAGAAATACCAGAAAGACAGAAAGGAACAGAAGAAATATTTGAAGCAATAATAATTTGAATTCTCTCAGATTAAAATCAGACATCAAACTACAGACCTAGGAAGCTCAGAAAACACCAACTAGGTTAAACACTAAAAGAAATGCAACTAGGTATATCATATTCAAACTGCAGAAAGTCAAATATCTAGATAAATTTTAAAACATTTTAAACTATGTAAGAGTGAAAATACAACTTACCAAATGTGGGATGCAGTGAAAGCATTAAATGCATATATTAGAAAAAAAGAAATATCTAAAATCAATAATATAAATGTCCACCTTAGAAAACTAGTAAAAGAAGAAAAACTTAAATCCAGAGTAAGCATAAGAACAAAAATAATCAAAACTAGACCAGAAATCAATAAAACTGAAAACAGGAAATTGAAAGGGAAAATTAACAAAATCAAATGGTGATTTTATGAAAAGATCAATAAAATTGGTGACCCTTTAGCTATGCTCACAGAAGAAGAGTGAAAACACAAATTACTACTATCATCTCTACAGATTCCATAAAAATTAAAAGAATAATAAATAAATACTATAGAGAATGCTATGCCTACAAATTTTATCATCTAGATAAAATGAACCAATTTCTTGAAAGATATAATCTGCCAGAACTCACACAAGAAGAAATAGACAATCTGAATAGGCTTACACCTTTTAAATAAATTGAGTTAATAATTAAGCTTCTTAAAACAGGAACAACAGGCACAGAGGGGTGTAATGATAAATTCTACAAAACATTTAGGGAAGAAATTATCCCAATTATCTACTATTTCTTCCAGAAAATGAAAGGTGAGAAAATATTTTCTTGGTTTATGAGGCCAGCATTTCCCTAATACCAACATCCGGTAAAATATTACAAGAAAAGAAGGCTATAAACCAATATCTCTCATGAGCATAGATGCAAAAATCCTCAACAAATTATTAGCAAATCATATCCAATAATGTGTAAAAGGAATTGAAGATCACAGATAGTGAGATTTGTTCCAGGTATGCAGGATTGGTTCAACATTTAAAAATCTATTAATGTAATCAATCACAACAATAGGCTAAAGAGAAAAATTACATGATCATATAAATAGATAAAGAAAAATCATTTGACAAAATCCAGTACCTATTCATGATAAAAACTCTAAGCAACTAGGATAAAAGATAATCTATTTAACTTAATAAAGAGTATTTACAAAAAATACTGGCAACTCACCTCATATTTAATGGTGAGAAACTAGAAGCTTCTCCACTGGGATCATGAACCACACTTTACTGGAAGTCCTAGCTAATGCAATAACACAGAAAGGAAAATAAAAAGTATACAGATTGGTAAGGATGAAATAAAACTGTTTTTATTCACAGATGACATGATTGTCTATGTAGAAAATCCACAGACGAAGAACTCCTGGAACTAATAAGCGACTATAGCAAAGTTAAGAAATGTAAGATTAATATATAAAAGTTAAGCACTTTTTATGCCAGCAATAAACAAGAGGAATTTGAAATTAAAAACACAGTACAATTTCCATTAGCCCTTGAAACCATGACATATCTAGTTATAAACCTAAAAAAAATGTACAATCTTTATTTAAAAAGACTATAAAACTTCGATGAGTGAAACTTTAAAAGAGAAACAAATAAATAATAAATAAGTAGATAGATGAGAGATATTACATGTTCATGGATAGGAAGACTCAATATTATAGTCAATTCTTTCCAAATTGATATATAAAGTCAATTCAATCCCATCTAAATCTCAAGGAATTATTTTGTAAATACAGAAAAACTATTTCTAAAGTTAGTATGGAGAGTTAAAGACCCAGAATAGCCAATATAATATTGATGGAGAAAAACAATGTTGGAAGATGGATAATATCCAACGTCAAGACATTATAAATCTATGGTAATCAAGGCAGTACTGTATTGGTAAATGAATAGACAAATACGTAAAGCAAACAGACAACTCAGAAATAGACCCACACAAATATAATCAACTGTTCTTTGACAAAGTACAAAGGCAATAGTATGGAAAAAGATAGTCTTTTCAACAAATACTTCTGGAACAGAACTGGAATGGTTGAAAACAAATAGTTCAACAAAATATATAAGTTTAGACCACAGACCTTACATTCTTTACCAAAATTAATTTCAAGTGGATCATAAACCTAAATGTCAAATGCAAAACTACAAAACTCCTAGAAGATAACATAGGAGAAAATCTAGATGGCCTTGGATATGATCATGACTTTTAAAATAAAATCCCAAAGTCATGATCCATAAAATAAATAACCAATGACCTGGACTTCACTAAAATTAAAAAATTCTTTATGAAAGATAACTTCAAGAACATAAAAAGACACAAAGTGGGAGAAAATATTTGCCAAAGACATCTGTTTAAGAGCTGTTATCTAAAAAACACAAAGAACTCTTAAAACTTGATAATTAGAAAATGAACAACCTGAAAATGAGCAAAAGACCTAGGCAGACACCTCACCAAAGAATATATACAGATGGGAAATAAGCATATGAAAAGATGCTCTAAATCATCAGGGAAAGGCAAAATAAAACGAGATGCTACTACAGGCTGATTAAGTTGGCCAAAATCCAAAACAGTGACAACATCAAAAGCTGGTGGGAATGTTGACAAAGAGGAGCTCTCACTGATTATTGGTGGTAATGTCAAATGGTAGAGCCACTTTGGAAGACAATTTGGCAGTTTCTTGAAAAACTAAACATACTTTTATCACATGATACAGCAGTTTTGCTTTGTACTATTTACCCAAATGAATTGGAAACTTGCGTCCATACAAACACAAATACACTGGTGTTAATAGCAGATTTATTCACTATTGCCAAAATTTGGAAACAACCAAAATGCCCTTCAGTGGCTGAAAAGATAAATAAACTGTGGTATATACAGATAATAGGATATTATTGAATACTGAAAAGAAATGAGTTATCAAGCCATGAAAAGAAAGAGGGAACTTAAATGCATATTCCTAAGTGAAACAAGTTAATATGAAAATGCTATATACTATATGATTTAAACTATATGACATTCTGGAAAAGGTAAAACTGTGGAGACAACAAGATGATCAGTGGTTGGCAGAAGTTTAGTGGGAGAAAGGGATGAATAGGGAGAACACTGGATTTTTAGGGCAGTGAAACTATTCCGTGTAACACTTTAACTGTAGATACATATTATACATTTGTGAAAACCTATAGAATGTATACCACCAAGAGTGCACTCCAATGAAAAGTGATATTAGCTTGAGTGATAATAAACTATCAAGGAAAATGTATTGCTTTTAACAAACTTATTATTGTGGTATTATGGATAGTGTGGTCTGTGTGTGTGGAAGTAGAGAATATAAGGGAATTCTGTGTACTTACTGTTCAATTTTGTTGTGAACCTTAAATTGATCTAAAAATAATGCCTACTCAATTCTTCTTTAAAATGAAGTAAAAACTTTTCTAAAATGCTTAATAATGATGGTTTCCATGACAAACCTATTATTGCAAAAAAGGTCTGGCTAATTTTTCTGCTAGTAGACTTTCATAATTCAGCTCCAGACCACAGCAAGGCAATAACTGCATGTCCACTGTACTTCTAATTACAGTTTGATTTGAGTTCTCTGTGTTTTGTATGATATTGATAATCTAGTTTAAAGAAAAGTAATATAGACATGTAAAGTCATGTTCAATTTTGTGGTCTACATTGCTTATGTGTTAAAATTATGGTTTTAAACATTAAATTATTGTTATTTTTATTTTTAAATATTGTCAGTTTGATTTTTTTGTAACATAAATACTGATCGTAAGTATGTGATGATATGGCAACTTGACATTAATCACTTCACCTTTCTGAGACCTATTTTCATGTAAATACTAAATTTATTATTATTGGGTTGCAACTAATTTTTAAAATATTTCATTTGTTGTATTATGCCATATAAACACAAACAGAAAATCTTGCTTTAAGTGTGAAAATTTGCAAAATGTTTGAAATAAAGTTAATGAAAACAGATATTGAAAATTAGATTTACAGCCCATGAATCTTTACTCTTAAAATAATTATATAAAAATAAGTGGCCTGGCGCGGAGGCTCACACCTGTATTCCCAGCACTTTGGGAGGCTGAGGTGGGCGGATCACGAGGTCAGGAGTTTGAGACCAGCCTGACGAACATGGTGAAACCCCATCTCTACTAAAAATACAAAAAAAATTAGCTGGGCATAGTGGTGTGCACCTGTAGTCCCAGCTGCTCGGGAGACTGAGGCAGGAGAATTGCTTGAACCCAGGAGGTAGAGGTTGCAGTGAGCTGAGATCGTGGTATTGCACTCCAGCCTGGGTGACAGAGTGAGACTCAGTCTCAAAAAAAGAAAAAAAAAGAAAAAAAAAAAGAAAAGTACACTGGGGAATTTGGGAATGTACCAGTAAATTTAAGTTTTATTTTCCAAGAATTTTATTAATAGTTATCGTATTAGCCAGGGTTGTCTTGGAGGAACAGAATTAATATGATATATATATATATATATATATATGTGTATATATATATACACATATATATATATACACATATATATATATAAAGGGAGTTTACTATTAATTTATGCAATCACAAGGTCACACAATGGGCTGTCTGCAAGCTGAAGAGAGCAAGGAGAGCCAGTCTGAGTCCCAAAACTTAAGAACTTGGAATCCAATGTTCAAGGGCAGGAAGCATCCAGCACAGGAGAAAGATGTAGATCCATCTCTCTTTTTCACATTTTTCTGCCTGCTTTATATTCCCTGAAAGCTGATTAAGTTGTGCCCACCAGATTAAGGGTGGATCTGCCTTCCCCAGCCCACTGACTCAAATGTTCATCTCTTTTGGCAACACCCACACAGACAAACCCGGAATTAATACCTTGTATCTCCAGTCCGATCAGGTTGACACTCAGAATTAACCATCACAGTTATTCAGTCCTTTCATGTCACAGAATTGTATATCTCAAATAAACATATTTTGAAGAAGCATAATTCTCAAAATAGCACTTCAGATCATCTTTCATTTTCAGCAGCTTCATCCTACATGAGTGGTGTGCTCATAACACTGTTTTACTGCTGACAGTCACGGAAGTTGTACTATGACTCTTGAAGACAAGCATTCCTACTTTTAAAACTCTGGAAGCATCTAAAATGTAAAATAAAAGTGGCTCTCAAGCATAAATTAGAAAAACCAAACAAACAAAACCATAGTCTTTGAATTTGGCAATCTTTCAATGTAGAAATACTTTGACATTACCTAGTTTAGTATGAGTGTCACTGAACGGCAGTGAGTATAAAATGAAACTAGGAAACAATGATACTCTAATGCTTAAAATAACCCCATACCTTAAACCATATCTAACTTGTAAAACTAGGGATGTTAAAACAAAGAAAGGAAAATTATTCTAATAGTGTGTTTTAAAATATAAGTCCTGAATTTCTTGGCTAGCAGAAGTTCTTTAATTAAGAACCTGCTTAATATTATCCTTTTGTTTTACCCTGTCTCTTTCTCAGATTTTCTATAAATTTCTTTCATTTACTGATGCCCAATATTCACATTCAGATTTATCTTGTAATTTCATCAGTGAATGAAATATAGTCATGCACTGGGATCCTACTGCTAAAATGTATTCTCAGTCTTCCGTAAGTCCAGAAAGATGTTTCTAAGCTCTTCAGAGATAACTCTTATAAGATTTCAAGGTATTATGTATATATAAAATTATTCTTTTTGTTGTGCCTGAGGCACATAGCAATAGTCTGATCCAACTAGTTGTCAAGGTTTGGTTTTAGAATACTTAGTGTTGAATGAATTCCCATCAGAACTTAATTCACTTAAGGAGATTTCCAATCTGGGGGGAGCAAATATGTAAGCATAGTAGGAACCATGAACAGGAAGGAAAATGGTCTGAAACAGATGGGGAGGGTCCCGAGTAGGGATTGAATAGCTAATTGGATAACCAATTAATTAAAGTATTAAACTAAGATAATCACTACAGCAGTTCAACCTCATAACTGACTTGGTTGAAAATATTTAGGCAAATAAATCGAAAGTATCTTTCCTTTATTAGCCAGGTATCTTCTATAGTTAATTAAACATGTAGACACAGTCATCTTCACGAGTGAATTTAGTATTTAAGAATAAAAACAGGAGCCCTATTTTGTTTATAAATAATTTTCCAATGATATTACTTGATGCTCACTTGTGACTCATTTGTCTGATTTGGACTTTGGGCTTGGGAGTGTGCAATAATGAAACCTTTGGGTTACACAGTGTTCAATTAAGATTGTATTTATGACACTAAATATCTGTAATTTCTATAACCTGTACATATATGATATAAATGATTATATATTTATATTATAATGTTAATATACTTTTATAAATATTATTTTATACGATTAGATATAAAATATGTATGAATATATAATATCTATGTAATCATATCCGTTTGATTCTTTATATAATTAATCTACAGGCAGTGTTCCAAACACTGAGGTAATGTGCATACATGAAAAACGGAGTAAAAGAGAATTAAAGCCAGGTCCTGGATAGTGCGGAGTAAAGAGAATCTGTGGAGTAGAAGTGATCTCCAAATAGAAAACTTGATTTCTCAAGTTTAACTTTCTAACATTTTCATCCAAAACCCCTATTAAGCAGTTAGATTTCACTGATAAAACCCTGCTATGTAGTCTCTGAACTTTGTACTAGTGTTTTCAATAAATATGTTCCTCTGAGTACATAGAGTAGAAAAATATGCAAAAATCAGCTGCATATTAATCATGCTCTCAAAATCACTGTGTGATCCAAACTTGCCTATTTTTGTGTATCAAACCTGGCTCTGTTACAACTTTGTGAGATTCTTCATCATTGCAGTAACATACCTACCTTATTATTGTATTCCTAATCATTACTTCAACAATCTTTTAATTTTGCATCTTTCAAGCAAGAAGTTAATAAGCCTACCAACATGAAACCAAGCAGATAAAGAAATATAGTTTTATATTGTAATATAAATTTGAAAACTTAAAACTGTCTCAAAGTTCATGAAAAATAAAACTTTCCATATATAACCCATTTGAAAATAATCCACTATAATAAATTATTGCAAAACTGTTACCACATATTTATAATATTATTAAAGATTTTAGTGTTTTTCCACAGATCTTTTATTTTTTTATTTTAATTATTATATATATTTTTTTGAGATGGAGTTTTGCTCTGTCACCCAGGCTGGAGAGCACTGACACGATCTTGATTCCCTGCTACCTCCACCTCCAGGGTTCAAGAAACTCTCCTGCCTCAGCCTCCCATGTAGCTAGGATTACAGGCTGTGCCACCACACCCAGATAATTTTTGTATCTTTAGTAGAGATGAGGTTTCACCATGTTGGCCAGACTAGTTTCAAACTCCTGACCTAGTGATCCACCCGCCTAGCCTCTCAAAGTGCTGAGATTACAGGTGTGAGCCACCATGCCTAGCCTTTCCAGAGATCTTTTAGTTATGATATTTTTAGCTTATTATATTGTGATACAAATGTATCAGGTACATGCACAATGATTTTTATATATTTATGGGTTAGCAAGTTTTTAGTTATTGGAAAATTTGCTTTTTTACCTCTCTTAATTATTGTTGGTTTGAAGTCAATTTGTCTGAATTTGGTAGGGCTAAGCTTCTTACTTTTGTTGGTATGTTTCATAAGTTTATATAGCTTGATCTTGTTATTTTATCCAGTTTAAAAAACTGTGGCTTTTACTTGGGATAATATACCTACATAAATAATGTAATTGCTGATATAGCAATACTTAAATCTACCTTTTTACTCTCTGGCTTCTGCCTAACCCACTTGTTTTGTATATTTTCTCTCAATTTTGCTTTTTTTATTTAATTAAATATGTTTATAATTTAAGTTTTATGTCTAGTAGCTTACTAATATATTCTTCTACTGTTATTTTATGGCTACCTTAGATTTATGTGTACCCTTGATTTATTAGCAGGTAACATAAATTAATACTTTTACATACCACATAAGATACAAATAAATAAGAATGCTTTGACTTCATGTACTTGATTCTTACCTTTTTTTGTTATGGTTGTTTTGTATTTCAATTCATATAGATTTTAAACTCTATAAGACATTTTAATACAGTACACATTTAGTTTTTTTGCATATATAAGCCATTTTAATTATTCTTCCATACTGCAGATCTGAACTTTTAACTTGTATTTTTGCATTTTCCTTGATGTTGGTATACTGGTGATAAAGTCTCTTAGACAGTGTTTTATAGAAATGTCTTTATTTCATGGGCAGTTTTAAATATTTTTTGAAGTAAAGTTTTTGGTTGGCAGATGTTTACTTGAAAAGTCAGCTGCCGTTCTTACTCTTGCTTATTTAAGGGCAATATGACAGTTTTCTTAAGTGCTTTCAATATTACCTTTATTTATTTTTTCCCCATCAATTTTACTCTGATAGTTGTATTTATTCTCTTTGGAGTGTTTAGTGCTTCTTGAACCTTTAAATTTTTTTGGTCTTTTTTATTTTAAAAATTATCAGCAGATTTGTGTGATTCTCTGCCATTACATCAAAAATTACTGCTTTTCATTTCATTTTCTCTTTTCTCTACTTTTAGGAGTCCAAGTATATAGAGTATTTTACTGTATATGCATATTTTATGTGTATATGTATATACATTATATATATAAAGAACACATTTTATATATATAATCTATTTAAATGTTTTTTCCACCCTTTTGTTCTCCATACCTCATGCAGCATATTCCTTCAGCTCTGTTATTCAATTCCCTTCTAATCCCTTTAGCTGTGACTAATCTGAAATTAAACTCATCTCTCAAATTTATAATTTAATTAACCCTGTTTTTCAAATAAAGAATGCATAGTTGGATCTTTTACAAATAATTTCCATTTTTCTGCTGAAATGTTACACCTTGCCATTTAATTCCTTGAACATGTTAAACCCAGTATTGTGAAGTTTTTGTTTTATAGCTTTAATATCTTGGTCACCTTCAATTCATTCCTATTGTCTTGTTCCCTTTCTTTTCAGTTATATCTTGTGATTATATATGCTTGATTATTTTTGCTTTAGTACTAAGTGTTATTTTTACAACATATAAAGCTGATTTGAGGCACTGGATTATGTTCTCTTCCTCCACAGATAACTTACTTTTGATTGTAGTAGGAGCTAGGCTCAAGACCCTAATGTTTCAATAACCTTAATTCAATCATAGATTAAGACCAATTTAAAAACAGACTAATCTATATTTGCTTTACACTTACTACTAGATTGAAGACGTTCAAAATCTCAACTGTAATTCTCATGTAATTTTCTGGGCTGCTCTTGCTTTTAGGGCCCTGACCTCAATGGTTGGCCTCCACAGTCTATGAATCTAGCAAAAACTCTGCTTAGCTTTTCAGCCACCAAAGTTGGAATAGGTAACTACTTTGAAAGAAAAAGTGGGCTCTTTGGGTTTTCCTTTTCTCATAACTCATATAATACCTCACTACCTAAATGCCTTCAAATATATATTTAAAATATTTTAAAAATATTTTTTTCTCTTTTTTCCTTAGTTTCTCTGAGTGGAAGTTTTGTTTTGAAAATATCTTGTGCACCATTGACAACAATGGAACTCTTAGTAAGATGAATTTATTTAAGGTCACTCACCTGTTAAGCAGAAAAACAGAATTTTAATCTAGAATTGTTGAAAATGAAAGCCTATTCATGTTCATTTCACACAATACTATCTTATAGAAAAATTAAAAGCAAAAGTAGTACTTCTAGTTTCAGCTTAGAAGTAATCACTCCCATTATTGCAACAAGAAAAAGCTCGACAATTAACAAGCTGAAAGCCAAAAACATTTATTGGACTCATCAGAGAAACTAAGCCACGTGAAAAAATGACATGTTAAAATTTGGAGAGATAGGCTTACCCAGAGAGATATAGCAACTGATACTGACTTACGTGGAGCTGCTGGAGGCACAAACTGGTAGAAGTACTATAATGGAAATTTTGATGCACTTTTTCTGGAAGGTGATTATCATGAGAGTGAGACACCTTTGAGAACAGAGTTTTGCAAGTGTCCTTCCTCAACATTTTCCTGGACTTTCCTACACAAACACTATCGAAAAAAAAAAGATCCTTTTATAGTCCCAGTAGGAGACGGGGAAGAGGAACCACTGGGAAACATGCCCAAAACTTTCTCCATAACAAAGGTCTACTCTGTAAGGGAAGACATTGCTAGGATGCAATTCTGAAACTTTATTTCATCTCAGCGAAGGGAGTATCTCCCACAAAGCACCCTCACATCTTGTCTCACTTGTGGAGAAAAAAACCAAAAAGCAAAACACAGTCAAAAGGAAAGAGACCTTAAAAAATAGATTGAGAATGCTGCTTCCAGGTAAGGAAGTAGGTGCAGAGGAAAGAGGTATATCACTGGAGGAAGGAATCTAGTGAAGGCCACAGACGAGAGACACAGGCCCACTTAAAGAAGGAGACTAATAAGAATACTACAGAATGCTCATCATCACCCACACTCTACCACCACACCAAGGCAGCTCCAGTGCAGTAACAATGGATACAGTTGAAAGAGCTGCAAGGGTCACAGTCTCTGAGTATCAGTATCTGGTGAAGCACCAAAGTCAAGAAAGAAGACAAAAGCATGAACTCTACTTCTGCTTTTCCTCCTCATTTTAATGTTGATATTTTGCCAGTAGTCTGATGTGTGGAAACCTTTCAACTGGATTTTGGCTATATCTTGGAGACAACTGATCTATGTGTATGTCTTTATTTGATGTGTCTGCAGAATGAGGGATAGTCAGGAGCCTCCTATTTGCCCGTGTTGCTGATGTCACTCCTACGATACTTTTAATGACAAATGGAAACTCTAAAATTCTACTACCATTGATCTAATGTCCCTATACAAGACCTAGATCAATATCGTCTTTCTACAAGAGAGGTAGATTCAACAACCAATTTATAAGAATATAACCATGTGTTTTCTTACTAAAGAAATATAGTATGTTGACTGAGCATATAATAACATCTTATAAAAGGGCTTTGTGTTAAATGATGCGGTACCTGAAAATCATCCAAAACACAGTCGATATTACAAAAAACCCTGAGGTTTCTGCTCCATATAAATAATATAGTGTAATGTAGTTTTTTTGTAGCAGACTGTTTTCCTGACTATGAAAGTTAAAAAATCTGGATACAGTTTTAAAAATCATGTTTTTAAAAGTATAGGAAAGCTAATAAAGCAAAGTAAGTACTAAGCGTTATGATTTTGGAAAGAAAATATTTTGAGAGAAAAGCTGATGATTTTGGCATCTTTTTCTCTGGGACAATTATCATCTGTAGAAACTGGAAAAAGATTAGAAATTCAGATTTGGATCCAATAAAGTTCATTACTGGGGCAAAGATATTTGTAAAGTTTTTGATGGTCTTGCTAAGGTAAAACAGAAATTTATAGTCTTAAAACACCTCCAACACAAAGCCAAATTTGTTTCAAGATATTCTATAAATTTTGAAGTTATGCATGGCAGGTGACTAAAGGGCAACCTGAAAAACTCTGAAAGTAAGAATGGAGTTTCCAGCAATCTTGTGTTACCAAAGAGAAATCTTTGTGAGAGAAAAGGTGTGATGAATAAACCAATTCTTCAGTTGAAGGTGCTCGGTGACCAACTTGCCCTCTATATGACTAGGAAATAAATGGACAAAGTCTCTGGAACACTATAATATTGTTTTATCATGCAATATGATGAATATTATGGCCAATGACCACAGATATATTAAGGAAATCAAGAAAAATAAGACAATATAACTGATGATCCAGATTTTGGAGTTCTCAGAGAAAGAGTTCAAAATAGCATGGCTAATATTTAAAAGAAAATATTGGAAAAATGGAAAAATACTGAAAGGTTGTACATTTTACTATAAAATTGGAATTTTTTAAAAAAAGAATTAAAGAAACAGTGTGTTACTGATTTTTAGAGATCTGAAATAAAAAAACCTATGAATCAGTTTAAGAGATGTGAGAAATGCTTAAGTCTAACATATCTGTAAGTGGAAGAGGAGGAGCAAAGTCATATTTGAACAAATAGGGGCTGAGAATTTTCCAAAACCATTAAAACTGTTACCCCAGGGCAACAATCTATGAAAGCTAGAAACAATAACGACAAAAACAAAACAAAAGAATAGTACAACACCAATGACATCTAGGTATATCATAACAAAACTTTAGAAATGAAAGACAAAAACAAATCTTAAAAGTTCCAAGAGGAAATTAATATGTTGCATTCCAAAAGTAAAAATAACACTGAAAATTATTTTTTCAGAAAAATATAGAAGGTAGATGGTTATAAAATGTTATCTTTAAATACATAAACACACACAAATGCACACACCTGCTAACTCTAAATTTAAAACCAGTAAAAATGTCCATAGTGTAAAGATGCTTGGCTGCAAACAAAACTAAGAGCTTTTAATGCAAACACATTTGCATTAACACACACACGCACATACTCAGATATATAATAAGTACTAATAGAAATACTTTGCATTACACTATAAAATTAATAATGCATTTTAATATGGGTAACAAGTGTGTAAGAAGTAGTTAATGGAAAAAGAGTATTCAAATGATTTGATTGATCTAAATGAATAAAAGAGGTGATTATCAAAGAGATTGTATAGTATGGAAACAAATAGTAAATGATTGCTGTAAAATCAAATGTACACATATGTACACTATTTATAGATGAAGAATATCCTCTAATTAAAAGACTAAAGCTTTGAGGCTGTGGGAAAGGAACAACAAACAAAAAAAGCAAACAGACAAAACTGTATACTGCTTAAAAGAACACGTTTTATGTAAAAGTTGTAGAACTGGAAAAAGAATGCATGGTAAACGTATTATATAAATATTAAGGCAAAGCCTTCTAGTTTATTATGGGACAAGTAACTGCTTTAAATATGTAACATAAAATTTGGCAGATTTAATGGATTAAAGAGATGAATTCACAATCATCCTGGAAGAATTTAGTACTTTTGTGTCAATAGTTCATAGAAAAAAAGCGAAAATAATCACTAAAAAAAAAATTCTGAGCCCCAAATCTAAGAAAAAAGAAATACTTATTGACATATAAAGAACAATGAATCCTGCTATAAGACAATAATTAGTTTTTCAAGTGCCCATGAAACATTTAGTAAAATTTATTCTCTAGGTCATAAAGCTAGCTTCAAAAAATTTTAAAAGACTTTAAATGAGTCAAAGTACCCCTAAATTCCCTTAGAAATCAATAAGCAAAAATATATTACTGCCTGAAAATTAAGCAATATGCTTCTATATAATCATGAGTAAAATAAGAATATGTATGAAATTAATTATATTTAATTGAATGGAATCAGATATGTGAGGTACCTAAATTTATGGGATGTAGATAAATAGTTCTTGGTAGAAAATATATATTTTAATGCATATTTGCAAAAAAAAGTGATAGAAAATAAATGACCTAAGTTTTTATTACAATAAGCTCAAAAATAATATAAAACTAAAAAACACATAACATATGAATAATAAGAGCAGAAGTACCTTAGAAAAATACATGAAAGCTAAAAGTTATTTATAAAAAATTAGTAAAATTATTCAGTTTTTTTAAAAATTCATCCTCACAACTGAAAAGAGAGACATCATTCCAGATGTTATAGGCATAGGAATGAAGACAAAGATACTCATGTTCATGCCTTAGAAACGTTTAATATTGTAAACATATTCATTCAGTGCAGTCCAAAGTGAAAATTCCAGCATTTTTCTAGTAGAAATTGATAATCTAATTATATAAATTAAATTAAAATATAAAGTCCTAAAAACAGCCAGTGAATTCTTAAAGAAGAAGATAAAGATGGAGGAGGTATACCGCCATATAATCAACCTATTTAAAGGTCAAAAATTAAGAGTGTATAAATGGTACAAAGACAGAAAATAAAGCAATCAGACAGAATAGTGAGTCTAGAAACAGATACACCCATATATCACAAGTTGACAGCACAGTGGAGAAAAGTTGATCTTTTCAGTAAGTTGTGGTGTCAATTAAATATCCATATCAACAAAATAAATCAAGAACTTTATTTCAGCCATGTTAAAAATCAAATTCAGAATGTTAAAAAGCGTAGCAACAAAGCTTTTTGGGACCAAAAAAAAAAAAGAGAATATTACTGTTGACTTGGGTTAAGCAAAGCTTTAAAAAGATAGAAAAATAAACAATGGGCTTTGGGGTTTTGTTAATATTTTATTTCTTAGTCTGAGTGCTATATATATGAGTTTGTTTCTTTTATGAAAATTAATCTGTGAGCTTATGATTTGCGCACTTTTTTGTATGAGGATTTTAATTCATTTATTTATTTATTTTGAGACAGAGTCTTACTCTGTCTCCCAGGCTGGATTGCAGTGGCGTGATCTCAACTCACTGCCACCTCTGCCAACAAGGTTCAAGTGATTCTCCTGCCTCAGCCTCCTGAGTACCTGGGATAACAGATGCACACCACCACTTCCGGCTAATTTTTGTATTTTTAGTAGAGATAAAGTTTCACCACATTGGTCAGGCTGGTCTCAAACTTCTGACCTCAGGTGACTCGCTGGCCTTGGCCTCACAAAGTGCTGGGATTATAGGTGTTAGCCACCATGCCCGGCCATGTAATTCAATTTAAAAGTTTCCAATCCAAAAATGAAGGTAGAGATTTCGTCCTCTTTTCTTTTCATGAGAAGTTGATGGGAGTGGATTTACCGTCCCATTGTAAACACAGACAAAACTAAATAAATATATGAAACGACTCTTTTTAGACATTGGAGAGCAGGAAATGCAAAAGTGGGGAAGTGTTTCTTTCAGGTACTGTAAATCTTACAATCACCCCAGCTTTTTGCCTGGAGGATCAGTCCAACCTGGTAACCCACAACATAGGCAGGGAAATCCAACACAGAGCAGAATGGTCTCAATGAGTTGAAGAAACCAGGAGACAGAAATCAAAGTTCAGGGTAGCTGAGGTGTATGAAATGTGCTAATGAGTCTACCCTACTTTCTCATTCATCTGAGAAAAAAACCTTGATTTGTTTTTTAGATTACTTCATCCACTCTACATGTTCAAGCTGAGCACTCAAATTATTCTAGCTCATCTAATGTTTGCAAATTATGTATGAGTAATTTTGGCAAGCAATAAATAAAATAATTTAATATTAAAAAACAGAATACATTTGAGACTAAAAAAGAAATGTATTTTAAAATATCTGAAACTGGCATTGAGTTTACTAAGCTTTTTCTTTTTAGTTCTACAAAGCCCATAGACCAAACAGACAATCTCTCCCTATCCCCTCTCCTACCTCCACTCCCCCCACATACAGTGGGCATTAGAAAGCACTGGCTTTTTATTTAGTCTGAAGGGATCAGCGTCCTATAACATATGAATTAGCAGAGCCTCTGAGAAGCCCTATATTGACCTCAGTCATTTTGTTCAGTAATTCTTCAAAAGCAGGCCAGAGGCTCACTGGTGAACATGCTTGTAATACTGATGTTTGTGCAATGGAAAATTTTAGGAAGGGAATTCTATTTCCCCGAGCAAGTTTCCAAGCACTAAACTCTCTTTCAAATAATAAAAGAGGTTAGAGACTAACTTAGGGAACAGATTCAATTTTTCAATGTGGCATTAATAGGGGCAAAGCAAAGAGACAGATTGCATTGACAGGGAAACAAAAATGGATAATGGATTTAATAGCTTGAGTTCTAATGGAAAAAATAACATTCTCCCAGAGATTGTCATATTTTAAAAAAATGTGGCTGCCATTAATAGTACATACATGGACCCCAAAAAAAGCTTATATGGTGGTATATAAATCATTAAAAAGTTTTCAGCAAAATTAAGTAAACAAGTATTTCTGTTTTCTTCTGTATATTATCTCCTTCATTATTCATATCCTCAATAATTTATTGTATACTTGCTGTCATTGATGTTAATATTTGCTGCATTGAAGATTAACCTGTAGTTTTCAACATTTTGTTGGTAATAACAAAAACAACAACAAAAAACTCCAGTAAGAAGAAAGCTATTTGGAATGTGTGAATAATTACCTGTAAGCTTTCTTTTTGTAAGTTATATAATAAAAATTATTAGATTTGGTATGTGATTACTTGTCCAATTAAGGTACATTTCATTTTATAATTTTGTTAATTGTCCCTACCTGTTATATAAGCTAGTCATAAAAGTTCAACCAACCAAAAGTTTTAAAAATTTAATGAGACTGACGGAACTTATAATAATGCACATACGACCACAACTCAGCATTTTGCATATAATTTAGGTGGATAGAGGAAACTTTAAAATATATTAAACCCCTTATTTAAACTATTAAGTAATAATTAAAGAACTACATAAGAATGGAATAAAATGTAGAATTAACATTTTATTTTCTTCAAAATGAAAAAAGAAAAATATCTTAAGTATCATAATTGATACTAATGCACAAAAATTCACGAGAAGCCAAAGGGATATAATCTAATAAAAAGTTGATATTTGGGAAAAAATTCAATTTTATCAATGTAGAAACAGTAATTGTGATTATTTTACAAATGAGAGATGTGAGAGAGAGAAAGAAAGAGAAAGAAAGAGAGAGAGAAAGAAAGAGAGAAAAAGAGAGAGAGAGAGAGAGATGGAGAAATATTTGGGAGGGAGAAAATAGCAGATCTTGACAAACAGAAAGGAAAGCAAAAAAGTAATGTTAAAAATGCCTAATAAGAAGAGATCATGAAAAATCACAAATTAGCAAATCATTTCCTATCTCACTTCATACATCAGATGCTTGCTGAGATATGTATCAACTCCTTAGTGTTCTATTAACTGGTTTCAATGATTTTGCCATAGTGTTACTGTTCCTTCAGAAGCAATGAAGGAAATTAATGAAATATCAATAAAAATGTTAATTAAGGCAACAATTTAAGAATAAGAAATAGGACAGAAGAAACATCTCAGGTGTTAGCCATCTTAAATCTCAGTGAGTGAATGCTACTGTATCTGATTCTAGTTTTCCATTGTTAGATTTTATGTCAGTTCAATATTTGATCTTATTAAACATCCATTAAAGACCTACACCATGTCAAGCAGTATCCAAATACTTTTTGTTCTTTTCTATTTTGGGATGGAGTCTTGCTCTATCCCCAGGCTCGAGTGCAGTGGTGTGATCTTGGCTCACTAAAACCTCTGCCTTCCAGGTTCAAGTGATTCTCCTGCCTCAGCCTCCTGAGTAGCTAGCTGGGACTGTAAGTGCATGCCACAACACCCGGCTAATTTTTTGTATTTTAGTAGAGATGGAGTTTCACCATGTTGGCCAGGATGGTCTCGATCTCCTGATCTCGTGATCCACCTGTCTCAGCCTCCCAAAGTGCTGGGATTACAGGCATGAGCCACTGCACCAGGCCCCCAAATACATTTTATAAATGATTGGAACTTAACTTTTAGAATACTCTGAGAAACAAAAAGCTTTTAAAATACTTAGTCATAGAAGCCTACTATGTTCAAAGGTACCATTTACTTAAGAGTTAAATGTGTGCCACATGAACCCTTAAAGATGCAGCTGCTGTGTTTATTAGGTTACAGAAATAGGTGCTTGTCTCTCTACCAATACCTTACAATTGTTTCAAACCTTGGCAAAACAAATGAACAAAATTATTTTAGTAATTGCATTTCTACAGAGGAGTAAATGTGCTAAGATTAATAAATGACTTATTGACACCTTAACTAAAACTTTTGGGTGGAAAGAAAAGACCAGTTAGAAAAAATGTGAAGTGAATTTGGATGTTAGATTTTTTTTGTGTTATTTTACTGGCAGGGTGTGTATGATTAAAATTATTAGATTAAATGTGTGATCAATTGGCTAACCAAGGGACTTTTCAGAATGTAATTATGCTCACTTTCTCTTTCTGGTATGTGAGATATGAATTCATAAGATATCAACCAGTTTAAAGGGTTTTATTAGTGCCCAAATGTATTCTCATCTTTACTATTAAAAATTACCTATCAGGATATTTTTTATTTTCTCTGCAGTTTGTGCCAGTCATATTTTAGTACATAACTCTATCAAGTATACAGGTAATTACTTGTATACTTTCATTGTGTTCTCTCATTGCTTTAGTTAGGGATGTTCCTTCAGTATAGTTTTCTATTACAAATGCTAATTTTTATTAGTTCCACATTCATGTGTGGATGTATATAAACCCTTTAACTAACTTTTTAAAAAAAGCTAATCCTTGAAGAGTGAGAACTAATGAAAGAAGCGTAAGGTGTGACATGAAATAAATGCAGGTCATGTTGCCAAATTGAAACTTTCAGGAAGGACAAACGAACTCAATGTTGAGATGGAAGAAGGCTGTCAACCATTATACTGGGGGCCTCCTGTGAGTTTCATAGAGGCAACATGAGGATTTGAGACAGTAATTTTGATAACTAAAAATGTGAAAAGCTATTGTTTCTAGCCTCTCTTAGGACAAACAATGTAAACGGCTAATAATTGAAACTCCCTTGACAAATGGCTTAGTAGGTGCTACAGCTTTTCACTCTACACTGGACACACTCCTGTTCTACCTGGTAGCTATCCTGCTGTTTCCTCTAGGCCTCTGTGCTGACCTTGGTTGTCAAGCATTTCCTCAAGCACAGTTCCTAAGTGTTGGGAATTCATGTTAATTGTCTTATAGTACTTGGCTACTGACCGAACCCAAAACAGTCCAACTTCAACCCATCTATTCTCTCCTAAAGGACACAAAACTCCCCTGTACCCTCTTACTGATTCTTCTTATGAGTTCTTGCCTATATCACGCCAGCAGGTAACTGAAAAGAATTTCCAAATTTTTGCTTTAGTTTTTTATTCTTTATGCTAGATCAACTTCCGCTTCTTTTGGCTTAATATTTTGCACAGCTTCAAAAATGCAATTTGTCTTTTCAAGTGAAATAAATAAGAACTGCTGCAGGGCACCCATACAGTTGAGTGGATTTTAGGTTCTGCCATAACCTATTTAGAAAGCAAACTTCCCAGATATATGTTCATACACCCTGTTGGAATTAACAATGAGAGAGTAGTAGGAGGAGTTGTATAGTCTTCTACTTAGTCATTTGCAAAAATGAAGTTTATCTCAAAAGATTAGAGAGCTGAATAATTAGGAGTTATATAGTTTTGACACTGTCAAAGCTATTTTTATATCTCTATCTATATGTATGTGCTTATATATGTGTGTATAAAGTTTACTTACACACACACATGTATGTGTGTGTGTGTGTGTGTGTGTGTGTGTATAGTTTTACTTTTTAAAACAATGCCCATGCTGCTTATCTAAAGTGAGAAGGAGAGAGGGGAAGGAAGACTGAGAGCAGGTAATTATAAAGAAGAAAGTACATTGTACTCAGCAAATCTCTTTGAAGCCAGTGTGTAT
The DNA here is from genome assembly GCA_963573385.1 of Cacajao melanocephalus. Classification (NCBI taxonomy): domain Eukaryota; kingdom Metazoa; phylum Chordata; class Mammalia; order Primates; family Pitheciidae; genus Cacajao; species Cacajao melanocephalus. Next base: position 27,095 of record CAUYLG010034921.1, on the reverse strand, counting down.
TATCTGAGTTTGAGATGCTGAGCATTTTGGATACTTGTTCTATGTGGCAAAAAAATAAATAAAAATAAAAAATTAGCTGCTTTTATAGTGTTACAGCATCCTCTAATAATCCAGTAGAATAAACTGACAGACATTAAGCTGTATGCATCATGTTTTATTTCTATCAATGTAAATGTTGAGCTATAGGCTACATATTTTAAATTATGCTGCTGGACACAGAATACATATTAAGCAACTATTCTTCCTTCGTTCTGTCTCTTCCATTTCTTTTCTGAGATGATTGGTCAAAAGTAGCCAAAGAGGTTCTGGAGAATTTCTTGAAAGGGCTGTTGTTGTCACTAATTCATGCCAAATCATCAGAATATAGCAAAAGCTTCTTTTTTTTCCATCTGAATAATAACATACACCTCAGCAGCTGGTATACAGGCAAATCATCTTATTCAATTTGCCTTTAAAATTGTTACAAATTCCATAATGTTTATTTGGACTGACACATTTTAATTAGAATAGTCATATTATCATTCAGTATCAAACAAGCTGTAGAGTACATCATTCATGAACCTGAATAAAATGACAGAAAGTATTAATATGGTAACCACATAGCACTCCAGATAATTCTTTTTTTCTGTCACTGCATTTTATTGCCAGTGGCCACAGCGTGAAGTGGTAGAATTTTTGAGAGACATCTGCATACTTAGAGGAGAGAGGAAGAGTATAAAAGTATAGCGCTCATGATCTTTAAACAAAATGTGAAAGAACTTTGAAGTTGAAAATTAACACATAAATGCTATGAGGGAAGGACTTACATACAAAACAAAAATGAAACTTCCCATAGACAATTTTCGTCCTCTCTCTTATTTTTCAGCATATATTTGTATGCATATATTTGCACTTATATCCACATATGTAAATATATAAAATTAGTAACACTGGAACTTCTCTGCCAGCTGGATGTGTATGTGTAATTGAAGTTGAAATAAAGAAGGTTATGCCTACTAAAATTCAACTTCCCAATGTGAAAGTACAAAATATTTCCCTTTTCTGTTTTGTCTTTTCTACCACATTTTCCACAAAAATTACTTTTAAAAAATTATATTTGAACACTATTTATTTTTACAGTCATTTTTTTAATCTTAGAGAAAAAAAGTTTCAAATTGTAGATTTGTTTTGAATTGTTGTTCTACTATTTGCAAAAAAAATTCAAATTGTACGGAGAGGGTTAGAAAAGGTAATTGGTGAGTAATTACCAGAACTTTTCTTTTAACTTCATTGTTGCATACACCAGTTTGGGTTGATAAAGTTGGAATTAATAAATGATTGGGCACTGGGCGCGGTGGCTCATCCCTATAATCCCAGTACATCGGGAGGCTGAACCGGGTGGTTCACTTGAGGCCAGGAATTCGAGACCAGCCTGGCCAACATGGCAGAACTCTGTCTCTGCTAAATATACAAAAATTATCTGGGCTTGCTGGTGCACACTTGTACTCTCAGCTACTCAGGAGGCTGAGGCACAAGAATCACTTGAACCTGGAAGGCAGAGCCCAGACTGTGCCACTGCACTCCATCCTGGGCAACAGAGCAAGATGTTGTCTCTAAATAAATAAATAGATGTTTGGTAGCCTGAACTAATGGCAAACCATCAGAACTGGGGATCAAGATAATGGTGGCTTTGATGCTATAGATATGACTATGGGTAAGTTAACTACCTTCATTGATACAATACCCACATACCTGTACAATGAGATAATTATTCTATATATTCTCTAAAATGCACTTCTAGAAGTGTAAATCTACCTGATATCCTGTTTAAAAAAGATTTGTTTTTAAGCAAACTTATAGCCACATATATGGCAGCTTGGCTTGCCCTGTTTAATTTATATTTAGAATACCTATAATCTATAAATTGCTTGAATTCTAGGGCCATTAGTAATTGGTCATTATATAAACTTTACAATTGGGATAGAATATAAAAAACTACACACACACACACACACACGCACGCACACATATCCATATATCTATGTACCTATATTCCCTGTGTGTGTATACACATGCACTAAGTATTTGCCCACAGAATAAGATGTCAAAAATGTACAAAAGAATTACTTCAGTTTTTTAAGAAAAAAAGATATTCCAAAAGATTCCTCTGTTTAGAAAGCTACTGCATCCTATTAATAAAACCTGTAAAACTATTTTGCAATATTCATAGTGATTTAAAACAAAATATTTAAATTTGTTATAAAATAAAATTAAATGCCAGTTTTCTTTTATCTATACACATTCCACCAAGAACTCTCCAGACATTGATTATTCCGAGCCAACTGAAGATTATGTCCAAATATACTCATGTGAAAGGTGAAAATTAGTGAATTGTCATAATTCTGGTTGAGCCATGTTTTCATTGCCCTTTTAACAAATAAGCTTTTCTTGCTAATAGAGAAGCCTGACAATTCTCAGAAACCCAGACTACTTGAGTGAAAATTCAATAAGCAAGTTAGGGATACCAAATGGTAACCAGGCCTTGGGGAGGGTATACAATTGAAACACAAGTTTTTTTGACAGTTTGTAGTGTAGCTCTGGTGGTCTGTTTCAAAATCTGTCAAAAAGGTGATAACTGGACTTAGGAGTTTAGTTTGATTCTTAAACCAAATAATCGGACAGCATATGTGGCATTACTGCCTTTGGGTGTTTAGAAAAAAGAAATCTGAGTTTTGAAAGAGCAAAAACATTAAAATCATCAAATTGCTGCTGTGTACCAGCAGAAAAACCTTCTAAGTTTCACTGCATGAACATTCCATCAGGGCAACCAGATAATGAATGCGTCTTCACTGAAGTCTATAGGACTCGATCACAAACACATCCCCAAAGAAATTATGTTTAACGATTATGTCATCTAATATGAAGGGGTAATCATCAACTACCATTTGTTTCAATGGTGATTTTACTTTCATTTTCTCAATATCAGTAAAACAGTTGCCCCCACATTTGTTATATTGATACTCAAGTAAAACTAAGGAAATTGACACTAGAGTCTCATTGATTTTGTGTGCCACCAGGTTGCTGCGATGAATCTATTTTTAAAAAATGGATAATTGAAAAACACATTAGCATTGTCCTTAGAATTATTCTTGACTATATACATATTAAAAATATAGTTCATGATTGTATAGCTGAGAGACACTAGACTCCAGGGTTTGAGGATATCATAGAAGTTCTATAATTTTTTATTCTGCTATTTGTATACTGTAATACTTAAGTAAAAAACGGGTTAGATGAAGCCATTAAATCAACAGGATCCTAATTATTTTAGTGTTTACTTGGAGCAAATAACATCAATAGTAGAAAATATTTATTTCCCACATACTGTACTAAGTACTGTATGGGAATTTTTCGTTTGACTCTCAAAACTCTTGTATAACGTAGGTTTTACTAATATCTATATTTTACAATAAGGTGATAAAGGTTTAGAGAAGCTTCATGACTTCTCCAGCAGACAAAGGTAGTAAATGGCATTCATAGGTGACTCTGAATCATGGCCTACCTAGATATACAGAGAGATCTTTTGGTAGGTATTTGATTCCATTACCTAAGTAAGTAAGTAAATAAATAAATAAATATTTGTAGGTCTTCTACTTGATGTTATATAAAGGATTTGAGATAGCCATCCCATTGGAAATAACTTATTGATGGTTCAATCTAAATTTTATAGCAATGAATTCAATAATGCAAACAAATTATCAAGGAACTCATCTGCCTCCAATTGTGTTATCATTCATTGCATTCATAGCATTATTTTGAAGACATATGACCCCAAAAGGTTAAATTATAACGGATGAGGTGAGGTTGTGACACATCTCAGTTGAAGGGATAAGCATGTGGAAATCAAGTTAGGAAAAGCAGTTCTGATATAGGGCTTCAGGTGAATAAAAGGGTGATTACTGAAAGAGTGTTTAGGGTATCACATATATCTCCTACCAGTCTCTATTTTCCAAATAACCATTTATATATTGAGCAAATGAAGAATTTTTTGAAAGCATCATATGTATAATGCTTACAAGACATAGAAGTAATCATTTTTTTTTCCAGAATTTGCACTAATAAGATTCATGCTGAAAATGTCAGAGCTGGGTTAAGGGGAAGACCAGAATGAAAATTGCTCAATGTTCTCTAAGCAGTTAAACACCATGAAAAATGTAAGAAGATTAAAAAAATAGCATTTCCTAGAATACTTCTTGTGGACAGTTCTCTGAGTAGTTTGAAGATGGAATGTTTAAGTTTGACTCCCAATCCCATCTGTTTATATAAACTCTCTTCTGAGGAAATTGTAGTTTTCTGTTGTATTAGTCCATTTTCACACTGCTATGAAGATATACCTGAGACTTGGTAATTTGTAAAGAAAAGAGATTTAATTGATTCCCAGTTCTGCATGGCTGGGAAGACCTCAGGAAACTTGCATGGTGGAAGGGGAAGAGGCACATCTTACATGGTGGAGTACAAGAGATAGGGAGCAAGAGCAGGAGAGGCTGAGGTGGGTGAATCATGAGGTCAGGAAATCAAGACCAGCCTGACCAACATGGTGAAACCCCATCTCTACTAAGAATACAAAAATTAGCTGGGCATACTGGCACGTGCCTGTAATCCCAGCTACTCAGGAGATAAGCAGGAGAATCACTTGAATCTTGGAGGCAGAGGTTGCAGTGAGCTGAGATTGCACCACTGCCCTCCAGCCTGGGTGACAGAGGGAGACATCGTCTAAAAAAAAAAAGAAAAGAAAAGAAAGAAAATCAGATCTCCTGAGAACTCACTCACTGTCACAAGAACAGCATGGGGGACAATGACCCCATGATCCAATCACCTCCCTCCTGGACCCTCCCTCGACATATGGGCATTATGGGGATTACAATTCAAGATGAGATTTGGGTGGGGATACAGCCAAACTATATCATCTGCTAAGTGGGAAATGCAAGTTTGGAGCTTGAAGTTTGGAGATGAATTCTCCAAGACAATATAGTATTGACATAGCAATTCTTTCTTTTCCTTTCTTCCCCTGGTACACCCTAGCATTCTTCTTATCAAAATGTGCTGAAGAGTAAGTAGTCTGACAATATTTGTTTGAAGGAGTATCAGTTTTTGAGGTTTCTTAGGTTGTCCATACATCTAGTCTATCCCTGGTTATTGAAGACTGGAGGAGACAAAAATATGCCACTGTTTTACATAATTACTTATAATAAAATAAAGAAAATCATGAAACCCCAAATCAACAATAAGAAACCAGCAAGAAAAGTTTGTAACACATTTCTCTTTCCCTCTTTATATTATTTCATCACTATCACCCTTTAGTACTGGATAAATATTCACTAAATAAATCATCACAGTGACTCCACCAGGCTAGATCTAGGAAAAGTTTGTCATCTCCTTACAGTGAACTAGATATCTGAGAGAAGACTGCTGTTCAGTTTATATGCAACTGCTTCTAATATTTTTCTGGATAAGTCTGGCGATATTTACATAGTCTGGGAAATGAATTATATTTATATTTGTGCTGTGCACTATAAGGAAGATTAAGTTTAATTTACATACTTGCAGTGTCAAGTAGTTAAAACATAAATCCCCATGTAATCATTAGACTATTTTCAAGAATCATTATGGCCACTGGGAAGAATGTTAGTGATGTAACACAAAATTCATATCCTCTATAACTATGGGATATCCAAATTAAAGAAATAAAAACATTTTCCCAGATGGCACCAGTAGTAAAAGATGTTTATATCCCATCAAGTGGCATGGAGGGCTACAAAATTCTGTCACTGTAACAGTGGTTTTAAAAAGGCTTTCTTCAGCATCCTTACTCACCTGCAATAGGCACATTGGAGTTTTTGAACTTCTTAAATGGGTACAGTTACAAGTAGAAACAGAAACAGCCAGAGCTTTGCAAACACTATGGAAACAATATTTTAACAAACGGTAGAAGACAAATGCTCTACTTTTAAACATTTGCAAACTTGAAAAATAATCTTCTGCAAATGCATTTTACCTATATCGCTGATGAGTGACACTGGCAGAAATCAGTTAGTAAATGATTGAGAGCCAGAATGACAGAATACACAAACCTAGCCTAGAATCAGAACAGAGACATTCTCCAGACCCACAACTGACAGAAGAGTTTATCAATTTTCATGAGAAAGATTTAGCAGTTAACATCAGAACATTGATCGATTTTACAGTTCATATGTTCATACGTGTGTTGTATGTATAAGATTGTTTTCTATATTTATACTCAGGTTCTCATATTGTCAGTGTTTTGTGTTGCAATTAAACTTTTCATTAAGGAAATGAGTTAAATGAAAAGAATATCTTTACAAGTAAGTAATGGAATATTAAAATATTTAAAAGTATTATATTTAGAAATATAGCAAAATGCTTTTCACTGTGGCATAAAGAATAAGGTTGCAAGTTACATGTGTGCTAAGATAGAAAATGTTAAATATATCTAACTAAAATATTTAAAGATATTATGATATTGCTAATTTTTGAATGGTGCTATTATTATTACTTTAAAAAATATATGTTTCGGTTTTTTTTAAGATGAAAATGTATTTAAAACTTTGAAAACTTAAAAAAGGTTTTCACTTCTGTGAGAAGCTGATTTAGATATTACATTATTATGGCAACTAGATATTATATTACTATGGACCAGACAACTGTATGAGTTCCTATTCTAGTCTCAAGAGTGAGAATCCAGGTCAACAGTACCATCTGAAGAATAGTGACAAAATGGAATTTGTTTCTTTTTACCATATTTAGTCCTTGATTGAGAAAACTATGCCAACATCATGAAGGTTTTTTAAAAAAATTTAAATATAATGTGCTTTTGTTGTTCTTATTGTCAAAGAAAAAACTTAGCATTGATAGTGATTGTGGGCTAAGTTATAAAAATTATCTTATCCTTTTCCCCTCCATCCTGCTCCATGGACCTTCAATTATCATTGGCATTGTAAATTTGTACTTGCTACTTGTAAATTTGTACTTGCCAAAGACAGAGACAATCATTTATTTAAGTTAGAGATTGTGTTTACAAAAATCAGTGAGGTATTATGTTGGTTCAAGGGATATTGCCCCAAATAAAAAGTATTCCCTCTAAATTTCTAGATGGGTACAGATGGTATAACTATTTTTGAAAATAAAAAGCGTTTGAAATGGAATTGCTTTCAGGACTACCTGCACTCCTACAGCAACATTAAGCATATTTGGTAGTTTTTGGAAATCATCCCATTTTACACTAGTCCAATCAGACCTTATTAAATTAATCCAAGAAGTTTCCAGAGGGAAAAAATATATCCTTCACTAACTCTCCAGTCTTTGTTTTTCTTACCCACAGTTTTTCTCATCATATGCATTTGTGTGTGCATGCATACGCTCACACACACACACACACAGTCGTGATCACATACATTCACATGCATACACACCTAGCAATAAATTATTTTCATCCATTTATCCGTATTTATATCTCTGTGGATAATTAATTCATCTTTTTTTAAATCTACCTTCTACTTCTTTCAATCCTATGTAGCTCAATCTTATTTTTTTCTGAGTTTACCTTCAATCAATCCCTTACAGCCAGCTATTTTTCCTTCTACCCTGTAGAAGGATTCTTTACATACTACTGTCAACCACTCCTGACTCCTATGAAATAACATAATTGCTTTTTCTATCTTTTTATTCCTCAGTGTTGATTTGCAGTTCTCCTGAATATATTAGTTTGCTTTGCTTCTTCGATCCTCCCTAATCCTCAGGATCAAGACACCCCACTCACTACTACTATTTTCAGACCTTTGGCTGTACCATATCTCGAATGCTTTAACTCTGTTGGTATTTATAACATCTGTTTAACACATATCTTCATAGTCACTCTTACTTTTAAAATAAATGTATTTGGAGACTTTAGAAAAAAAATATTTGACGATTGATGCAGTTAACTTAATGGTTAAATGTCTATTCAGGATTACTGTATCGTACTAGCTCAGTTTTTGAAAGTAATACTTTCACAGATAACTGTCTACTTTATTAAACATTGACTGACATAATATAATTTGATGTCTCCTCAAAAATATTTTTCTTTTACAGTTATGTAACTTTTTATATTTTTTAAGTTTTTTATTTTATTTGCACAAACTCTTCAGTCCTTTGTTTAATTAAAGATTAATAACGAACTAGCTTTAGATTTGGATAATCTTTTTGCTTCTTCATTTTTATTTTGTCTTATTTCTTTTTTATACTTTCTACTATTATTTCATTATTTTAAAAATATTTTGAAGAGAATGCTTTAACTATTGATTTTTAATCTTTCATTAGTTTCTAATAAATATTTCAACCTTTAAATTTTTGATTTTAGCTATGTACACATGCATATAATATGTAGTGATATTGTCATTTAGTCCTAAATATTTTATAATTTTCATTATGGTTTTCTTTTACTCAAATGTTAAATAGAAGTATATTTTAAAAGTTTAGATTTTTTTTTAAATTAAGCTTTCTAAAAAGGTAAATTTAGTTTTAAATCAGTATGGCCTGAAAAAACAATTTGGAGTGACATTCGGTATTTGTAAAATTTGCTTTGTAGACTAATCTTAATTTTTGTAATTATCCATATAACTAGTAAAGCATATGTATTCTTTAAGTAATGTGTTCAGAATTCTCTCTCTCTCTCTATTCTCTATCTATCTATCATCTATCTATCTATCTATCTATCTATCTATCTATCTATCTATCTACCTATTATATATTTGTCTATCTATCCAATGATGCAGGATGTTTTGCTCCTTAGTTCAACTAAAATACAGGTTCTTGTCTCATGATTGCAAAAAATTAGGCACGCGGACACATTGAAAGATGATAAGAGCAAAATTTATTAAAAGAAAGCTCTAAGCAAATAAAAAAAGGGGGTCCTGCCAACAGGCACACACCTCAGTGATTGAATATCAGATCACCACACATGAACTGAGAGCTCAGGCTCCTCCCACCTGCATGAGATGTGAATTCTCAGTGGTTCCACCTCACTCTATGAATGTTCCAAGTGGATCCCCAGCCTGTTGGGGGCACACCCAGACAAGGCCCTGGACAGGTTCCCTCATCTGTACAAAAGCATTTGATGTAAAAACTTGTGGGGCAGATTGGAGATTCTCCTGGTACCCTCCCTTATCTGCCTCCTGCAGCTATCACATACACATACATATGTACATAGGCCCACATTCATGCACAAACACACACATTCAACTTTAGTCCCAATTTATTATTCAACTCTGTCATTTTACTTTTATGTTTACTTCTAGTTCTCTGATTTTTGTTTTTTTACTACTGATAGGCAATATGTTAAATGTATGTAGATTGAGAATTAATTATATCTTTATGGTATTTTTTCTTTTTTTTACTTTATCATCACATAACAATCCATGATCCTAATAATGCTTTGTCCCTTAAGGTACATTCAGTCTGGTGGCAATGTTGCTCACTAGTTAGTCCTTATTTTCTTTTTACCTCTCCCAGTGTGTGTGTATTGAAAAATATTTTTAAACTTTTTTTGCATGAATGATACTTTTTGTGTGTGTCCCCCAGTGTGGGAATTGCTGTTAAGAGAGGTATATATATATATATAGTTATTATAACATTGACTATATTTTAATTATTTTATTAGTTACATTTATATTTTAATTTTCATCCTACATTTACTAAATTATAAATCATAAATATTGCTACCATCACCCTGAGCAATATAAAGCCACATAACCTATGAAGTCCAAACAACTTCCCACTGAATTCTTTCATTTTATGGTTGTCTAGTACTTTATTCTTACTTTGATTTTTACTTCTGCTAAAACAATCATTCCTGTTTTTATAGTTTTTATTTAGAATTTCCAGTAGGCTTTCTTAAGACTTCAATTTCTTTCCTAGCGAATATTTAGGAATATTAACATTTCTTTCAAGGCATGAAAGTTATGTATTGGCTCTGTTTGAAAATATCTTTATTTTCTCATTTTTCTATAATAACCACATAGCTGAATATTGAATTCTAGGTTGAGAGGTTTTCCCCCAGCATTTGAAGTATTAATTTGTCTTTTGACATCTTTTTGTTTATAAAAATTATGCTTCCATTTAAATTTTAATGAGCCCTAGGCATAAACTTGGGCCTTATTTTCTGGTTGTAATTATTTTTAGTATTACTATAATATACCTAAAAGTGCATTTATTTGATGGTTATTTCTTGATGATACTCTAAACAAGGGGTGGATTATCAATGACTCCCCTTTTTAGACCATATAGGGTAACTTTCTGACATTGCCATGGCATTTGTAAACTGTCATTATTCTAGTGGGAATGTAGCAGTGAGGATGACCAGAGGTCACTTTTGTCACCATTTTGGTTTACGTGGGTTTTGGCCGCTACAAACTGTTTTATCAGCAGGGTCTTTATAATCTGTTATTTAAACACTCAATTTTTTTTTTTAACCATTCATTCAACCATTTACACAGAGAGAGAGAAGACAGAAATCTGACTGGTAATAAATTCTTACCATTTTGCTGGCACGCCCGTCTTCTGGGTTTCCTTTCCTTGAGTGGCCCTAGTGATTGACTTGTGGCACCATCACCCTGGGGACCAAGTCACATCATAAAGAAAAATTATTATTATTTTTTGTTCTAGCCATAGCAAAATACATGTGATAAAACCTAGACATTAGTTGTGGGTGGGAGAACCTGTGGGAGACTCCACAAGCGCCAAGGCAAAAAGGTCTGAAGCCTCAGCTTGTTCCCATATGAATACAGAACTAGAAAAGAATTAGAGATATAGTTACATAGTTATTCCTATATATAATCATAAATAATCACATAGTTATTCATATGTAATCATAGAAATATATATATACTCAATATAACCTTTTAATTTTACTAATGATTATCAGGTTATGAAGCATGGAACTGAGGTGACATTGTCAACAAAGTGATCCTAAGGCAAGACGCTCTAAGCTCTCTGTCACACCTGCATAAGGGCTGCTGGAGGGCGCCTTGGCTGTGCAGCAGAGCCAGCACTTGGAAAGCACCCACTATTTAGCCAGCTAGGGAAGGAGATGTCCAAAACGTCTGAGATATCTCCTTCCTTAGGGGAGTTAGGAGAAAACTGCTCCTCCAAGCCCTTGCAGTGGGCCTGACGGCTGTCAGGTAGGCCCACAGACATCCTGGGGCTTCACTGTCTATGTGATGCTATGCTTCAGTGGTCACGTTCCATGTCTACTTTCATGTTCTGCTTCTGCACCTGGTCTCTCTTTTTCTTAAAAGATAAAATCTGTAATATTAACAAAAATCTTAATGTATTTATTGTTTCTTGACAAGTATGAAAAAGTGCTGATGCATTACATTTTCTTCTCGCCTCAGCTACTTGAAAGACCTGGGACCCTATCTCCAAGACACATGATTTATCTGACCCTATCACTGACTACCATTACCTCACCCTACCTACCCTGTCCCCTGCTTTGTACTCAGTAAAAGTCAGAGTATCCAGGCATTCGGAGACACTGCCGGATTCCGCACTCTGGTTGGCAGTGGAACCCTGGGCCGAGCCCTGTTTTCTCTTTCTCGGTGTCTTGTGTCTTTTATTGCCACAGTTGCTTGCCTCCACACTTATAGAGAGGGGCTCACAGGACCCTGTAGGGCTGGACCCTACAATTAGTCACTCTGCTTAGCACCCTATATCAAACTGGCAAGGCTTAAATTTGCCCCACATCATCTTTAATCCAATCTCCAACTTGGAGTTTCAACACATGGTCTCAGGCAAGACGGGTGTCCTGAGTAACTGAAAAGATAAGAAGGGAAAAGTAGAGAAGAAAAGTATTACAGTGGCAGAATGGGAAAGGTGAAGGGCTTAGACCAGAGAAAAAACCCTCTCATTGTAGCTGAAGGGAGCTTTTCCAGCAGTCCCGTCAGCTCTCAAGTTTCCCCTTTTAGGGAGGAAAAAGCTCCCCATATCCCACAATCCTGAACATACCTAACTCTGTCACCCACAGCCATCATCAAATAGTGCAAGGCAGAGTAAACCAAAGAGAATAGCAATTAACATCCCATAGTGCCAAACCTGTTCTTAGCTGAGAGGGACTTTGCAGAGAGTGGCTTCTAACCCCCTAAATCTTAGAAGGGACTCTAACCCTCTGAAGTTTGGCCTCTAAACCAAGGTCAGTCAAGCTTCTTTGTCTTTTATTAAGAGGGGCCTCTAACCCATTCTGTCTTAGGAGAGACTCTAACTCCCCTAGGTTGAGCCTGTAACCCAGTCCCTAGTATACCTGGGTATATGTACTCCACTCACCCAAAGTCAGCCAATTGGTGCACACAGATGATTTTCCTTTGGGTTGGGGGATCATTTCAGTATCATTCCTTCTGTGGTTCACCAGAAATATGTTAAAGGACTGGGGTCCCAATTCAAATCCCAAGAGAGGGTTTTTGGATCTCGCACAATATAGAATTCAGGGAGAGTCCACAGTGCAAAGTGAAATCAAGTTTATTAAGAAAGTAAAGGTATAAAAGAATAGCTACTCCATAGACGGAAAAGCCCCAAGGGGCTGCTAGTTGCCCATTTTTATGATTATTTCTTGAAGATATGCTAAACAAGGGGTGGATTATAAATGACTCACCTTTTTAGACCATATAGGGTAAATTCCTGACATTGCCATAGCATTTGTAAACTCTCATGGTGCTGGCAGGAGTGTAGCAGTGAGGACTACCAGAGGTAACTCTTGTTGCCATTTTGGTTTTGGTGGGCTTAGGCTGGCTCCTTTATTGCAAACTGTTTTATCAGCAAGGTCTTTATAACCTGTATTTTATGATGACCTCCTATCTCATCTTGTGACTTAGAATGCCTGCAGCATCTGGCAATGCAGCCCAGTAGGTTTCAGCCTCACTTTACCCTGTTCCTATGTAAGATAGAGTTGCTGTGGTTCACACATCTCTGACATAGCTGTCTTATGTATTTCGCCACATGTTATAAATCCAAGAAGATGATGCTATAATTTTCATTTTAAATAATCATTGGGATACTTTTCCTTATTCCTGAAGATTCAAGTTTTTTATTTTTTTCAGCCTGAAAATCTACCTTTTATAGGACAGGTTTGCTAGAGATAGATTCTCTTAGTTTTCTTTCTTTTTCTTTTTTTATTTTTTTGAAAGGGGCTTTTAAATATTATCAACACAAAATTATTAATTATCAATATCTTTATTAATAGATATTAATGAATAGATATTAATTAATATATATTAATGAGTAGGTATTATTATTAACATTATTTATTATGCTAATATTTATTTATATTAAATGCTTTGTTGGATTTTTTTTCTATTACTACTTTTTGACTTTCATAGTTAATGATGTACATATATATATCATGATATATATACATGGAATACTATATATTTATATTTGATGGAACATTCACAGAGACTTGGATGATATACTACATATACATATTCACAGAGACTTGGATGATATACTACATATATCATCCAAGTCTCTGTGAATATTCCATACTATATATTATACATATACTATATATAACATATGTAGTGTACATATATATATATATATATATATATATAGCATTCCATGATATATACATGGAATACTGCTCAGCCATAAGAAGAAATATTTAACAGCATTTGCAGAGACAGTTTCTTTATCCACTTGTTGATTGATGGACATTTGGATTGGTTCCACAATTTTGCAATTGAGAATTATGCTGCTATAAATGTGTGTATAGCATCTTTTTTACATAACGACCTATTTTCCTCTGTGTAGATACCCAGTAGTGGGATTGCCAGATCAAATGGTAGTTCTGCTTTTAGTTTTTTAAGAAATCTCCACACTGTTTTCCATAGTGGTTATACTAGTTTACACTCCCACCAGCGTTGTAGAAGTGTTCCCTGATTACTGCATCCCCGCCAACATCTACTATTTTTTTTTTATTTTTTATTATGGTCATTCTTTTGGGAGTAAGGTGATAGCACATTGTGGTTTTGATTTGCATTTCCCTGATCATTAGTGATGATGAGCATTTAAATTTTTTTTTGTCATTCTTATGTCTCCTTTTAAGAATTGTCTATTCATATTCTTAGCCTACTTTTTGATGGGATTGTTAGTCTTTTTCTTGTTGATTTGATTGAGTCTGTTGTAGATTCTGGATACTAGTCCTTTGTCAAGTGTATAGAATGCGAAGATTTCACCCACTCTATGGGCTGTTTACTCTGCTGACTGTTTCTTTTGCTGTGCAAAAGCTCTTTAGTTTAATTAAGTCCCAGCTATTTATTTTTGTTTTTATTGCATTTTTTTTTGAGTTCTTGGTAATAAAATCCTTTCCTACTAAGCCAGTGTCTAGAAGGGTTTTTCCAATGTTATCTTCTAGAATTTTTATAGTTTCAGGTGTTAGATTTAAGTTGTTAATCCATCTTGAGTTGATTTTTGTATATGGTGAAAGAGGAGGATTCAGTTTCATTCAGCTACATTTGACTATAATTATCTCAGCACCATTCGTTGAAAAGTACTTTTTTTTCCTTCACTTTATGTTTTTGTTTGCTTTGTAGAAGGCCAGTTTGGCTGTAAGTATTTGGGTTTATTTCTGGGTTCTCTATTCTATTTCATTGTTCTATGTGCCCATTTTTATACTAGTACCATGCTGTTTTGGTGACTTCAGTCTTAGAGTATAGTTTGAAATTTGGTAATGTGACGCATTCAGATTCACTCTTTTGCTTAGTCTTGCTTTAGCTATGAGGACTCTTTTTTGGTTCTATATGAATTTTAGAATTGTTTTTCTAATTCTGTGAAAAATGATGGCAGTATTTTGATGGGAATTGCATTGAATTTTTATATAGCTTTTGGCAGTACGGTCATTTTCACAATATTGATTGTACTCATCCAAAAGAATGGGTTTTTTTTCCAATTGTTTGTGTCATTTATGTTTTTCAGCAGTATTTTGTGGTTTTCCTTGTAGAGGTCTTTTGACTCCTTGGTTAGATATATTCCTAAGTATTTAATTTTTTTTTTTTTCTTTTTGTGGCTATTGTGAAGGGGGTTGAGTTCTTTATTTGATTCTCCACTTGGTCACTGTTGGTGTATAGAAAAGCTACTGATTTGTGTACATTAATCTTGTATCCAGAAACTTTGCTGAATTATTTTATCAGATCTAGGAGTTTTCTGAAGGAGTCCTTAGGGTTTTCAAGGTAAGTGATCATATCATCAGTAAACAGCAATAGTATGACTCCCTCTTTAACAATTTGGATATCCTTGATTTCTTTCTCTTGTCTGATTGCTCTGGCTAGGACTTCAGGTACCATGTTGAAGAGGAGTGGTAACAGTGAGCATCCTTGTCTTGTTCTGGTTCTCAGAGGAAATGTTTTCAACTTTTCCCCATTTAGTATTATGCTGGCTGTGGGTTTGTCATAGATGGCTTTTATTACATTGAAGTATGTCCCTTGTATACTGATTTTGCTGAGAGTTTTAATCATATAGTGATGCTAGATTTTGTTGAATGCTTTTTTTGCATCTATTGGGATAATCATGTGATTCTTATTTTTAATTCTGTATATGTGGTGTATCATATTATTGACTTGCATGTGTCAAACCATCCCTGCATCCCTGATATGAAACCTACTTGATCATGTTGGATTATGTTTTTGATATTTTGTTGGATTCAGTTAGCTAGTATTTCATTAAAGATTATAGCATCTATGTTCATCAAGAATATCAGTCTGTAGTTTTCTTTTTGGTTGTGTCCTCTCCTGGTTTTGATATTAGGGTGATGCTGGCTTTATAAAAAGATTTAGGGAGGGTACTCTCTTTCTCTATCTTATGGAATATTGTCAATAGGATTGGTACCAATTCTATTTTTGAATGTCTGGTAGAATTCTGCTGTGAATTTGTCTGGTCCTGGACTTTTTTTGTTGGTAATTTTTAAATTACCATTTCAATCTCACTAGTTGTTACTGATCTGTTCAGGATATCTGATTCTTCCTGATTTAAGCTAGGAGGGTTGTATCTTTCCAGGAATTTATCCAACTCTTCTACGTTTTCTAGTTTATGCACGTAATGGCATTCATAGTAGCCTTCAATAATCTTTTGTATTTCTGTGGAGTCAGTTGTAATGACTCCCATTTCATTTCTTATGGAACTTATTTGGATTTTTCTCTCTTCTTGGTAATCTTACTAATGGTCTATCAATTTTTTTCATCTTTTCAAAGAACCAGCTTTTTGTTTCATTCAGTTTTTGCAATTTTTTTTTGTTTCATTTTCATTTAGTTCTGTTCTGATCTTGGTTATTTCCTTACTTCTGCTGGATTTAGGTTTGGTTTGTTCTTGTTTCTCTAGTCCTTTGGGGTGTGACCTTAGATTGTCTGTTTGTGCTCCTTCAGTCTTTTTGATGTAAGTATTTAGGGCTCTGAACTTTCCTCTCAGCACTGGCTTTGCTGTATCCCAGAGGTTTTGATAGATTGTGTCACTATTGTCATTCAGTTCAAAGAATTTTTTAGTTTCCATCTTGATTTCATTTTTAACCCAGTGATCATTCAGGAGCAGATTATTTAATTTCCATGAATTTGCATGATTTTGAAGGTTTCTTTTGGAGTTGATTTCCAGTTTTACTCTACTGTGGTCTGAGAGAGTGCTTGATAAAATTTCAATTTTCTGAAATTTACTGAGGCTCATTTTCTGGCCTATCATATGGTCTGCCCTGGAGAAAGTTCCATGCACTTTGAATTGTCATATTCTGCTGTTGTTGGATAGTATGTTCTGTATATATCTGTTAAGTCCATTTGTTCTGTATGTATCTGTTAAGTCCAAGGTATAGTTTAGATCCATTGTTTCTTTGTTGACTTTCTGTCTTGCTGACCTGTCTATTGCTGTCAGTGAAGTATTGAAGTCCCCCACTATTATTGTGTTGCTGTCTATCTTATTTCTTAGGTCTATTAGTAATCATTTTATAAATCTGAGAGTTCCAGTGTTAGGTGCATATGTGTTTACAATTGTGATATTTTCCTGTTAGACAGGGCCTTTTACTATTATATATGTTCCTCTTTGCCTTTTTTAACTGCTATTGCTTTAAAGTTTGTTTTGTCTGATATAAGAATAGCTACTCCTGCTCCCTTTTGGTGTCCATTTGCATGAAATTCCCTTTTCCACCCCTTTAAGTTTATGTGGGTCCTTATGTGTTGGGTGAATCTCTTGAAGGCAGCAGATATGGGATTAGTGAATTCTTATCCATTCTGCAGTTACGTATTTTTTAAGTGAAGCATTTAGGCCATTTACATTTATCGTTGGTATTGAGATGTGAGGTACCATTCCATTTATCATGCTATTTGTTGCCTGTGTATCTTGGTTTTTTGGTTCTTGTTTTTGTTTTTTAAATTGTAATTTTGTTTTATAGGTCCTGTGAGATTTATGCTTTAAAAAGGTTCTGTTTTGATGTGTTTCCAGAATTTGTTTCAAGGTTTAGAGCTCCTTTTAGCAGTTCTTGTAGTGGTGGCTTCATAGTGGTGAGTTTTCTTATCATTTGTTTGTCTGAAAAAGACTATATCTTTTTTTCATATATGAAGCTTAGTTTCTCTGGGTACAAAACACTTGGCTGATAATTGTTTTGTTTGAAGAGGCCACAAATTGGGCCCCAATCCCTTTTAGCTTATAGGGTTTCTGATGAGAAATTCATTGTTAATCTGATAGGTTTTCCTTTGCAGGTCGCCTGGTGCTTTTATCTCACGGTTGTTAAGATTCTTTCCTTCATCTTAACTTTAGATAAACTGGAGGCAATGTGCCTGGGCCATGATCTTTATGTGATGAATTTCTCAAATGTTCTTTATGCTTCTTGTATTTGGATGTCTAGGTGTCTAGCAAGACCAGGGAAGTTTTCCTTGATTATTCCCCCAAATATGTTTTCCAAACTTTTAGATTTATCTTCTTAAGTGATTATTCTTAGGTTTGCTCATTTAATATAATCCCAGACATCTTGGAGGCTTTGTTCATATTTTCTTATATTTTTCTTTGTCTTGTTGGATTTGGGTTAATTCAAAGACCTTGTCCTTGAGCTCTGAATTTCTCCTACTTTTAAAATTCTATTGCTGAGACTTTCCAGAGCATTTTGCTTTTCTGTAAGTGTGTCCAATGTTTCCTAAAGATTTGCTTTTTTTTTTATTTATGATGCTATTTCATTTAATATTTCTGCCTTCACTTCTTGTGTATTTCTGGTGCCTCCCTGATTAGCTTAGTAACTGCTATCCTGAATTATTTTTCAGGTAAATCAGTAATTTTTGTTCGTTTTTTTTGTTTATTTGGATCCATTGCTGGTGAGCCAGTGTCATTTTTTTTAGGGTGTAAAGAGCCTTGTTTTGTCATATTACCAGATTGATTTTCTGATTCCTTTTCATCTGGGTAGGCGGTGTCAGAGGGCTAAGGGCTAGGGCTGAAGGCTTTTATTCAGATTCTTTTGTCCCTTGGGGCATTCCCTTGATGCAGTACTCTCCCCATTTTTCCATGGGTGTGGCCTCCTGAGAGTTGAGCTGTAGTGATTGTCACCGCTTTTCTGGGTTTAGACACGTATCAAGTCTACCAGGCTCCAGGCTGGTACTGGGGGTTGTCTGCAGAGTCGTGCGATGTGAACCATCTATGGGTCTCTCAGCCATGGATACCAGCACAGTATTTGGGGTGTCTCCAAGGTCTTGCAGGAACAACCCACTTCCTTCAGACGGTCTGTGGGTCCTCTTGGGTTTCCTGATTTCTTCCTGCAATCATTCTGGAGCTAAAATTCATGATACAGGCTTCCACATATTGCTCTGCCTCTTGGAGTCGGAACTCCAATCTAGTCCTGCCTCCCATCCACAATGATGGAATTCAGCCTGCCTTGTTTCTTTCTTATGCCAGAAAGATAGCAGGTTTTCTATAAGAGGTTGAGTCACTCTGCACCATGTTACAATGCCAGCCTGCCTTCAGGCAAAAGCTACAAAGACAGGGCATTCACCCTTGGGCAGTTTATTTTTCCAATTTTCTTCTCCGATCCAAAATAGATGGCTTTCGTGCATGCTTCATACTCTTAAGGTAGTTGTTTTATGGTATTTTGCCCAGAGTTTATAACAATAAATAGGTACAAGAAGTTCAGTCCACTGAAAACTTATTCCACTATGTCAAAAGTGAAACTTTACAATATCTATTAGACATACCTAGTACTTTTGAATTCTAGCTCTGATATCTTTTTATTTTTATTTTTTATTTTTGAAAGAAAGACAAAGAGAGGAAAGAAAGTGAGAGTGAAAGAAAGAAAAAAAAAGAATGTAAGAGAGAAAGAAAGAGGAAGAGAAAGAGGGAGAGAGAATGAGACTCTTGTTCTATTGCCCAGGCTAGAATGCAGTCTAAAAATGGGTATTAAAAACCCCTTTTATGCCAATAATTGTGCTTAACAAGGGAGACAGGAGGAATAAGAGATGAAAATAACAAACAAGCAGCCAAAGAATATTTTATTTAAACCTGTGAAATGCTATGCAATTGCTCAGGAGTGATTTACTTCCAATTATGTGGTCACTTTTAAAATAGGTGTAATGTGATACTGAGAAAAATGTATGTTTTGTGGATTTGGGATGGAGAGTTCTGTAAATATTTGTTAAGTTTACTTGTTCCAGGTCTGAGTTCAAGTCCTGGCTAACGATCCTAAATATATACGCACCCAATACAGGAACACCCAGATATATAAGGCAGGTTCTTAATGACTTACAAAGAGACTTAGACTCGCACACAATAATAGTGGGAGACTTTAACATTATACTGTCAATATTAGATCAACAAGATAGAAAATTAACAAGGACCAGCCTGATCTTGTGCTGAGATCACGCCACTGCACTCCAGCCTTCTTGACAGAGTGAGACTTCATCTCAAAAAAAAAAGAGAGAGAGAGAGAGAGAGAGAGAGAGAGAGAGAAGAAGAAGAAGAAGAAGAAGAAGAAGAAGAAGAAGAGGGAAGAAGAAGGAAGAAGAAGGAAGAAGAAGGAGAAGAAGGAGAAGAAGGAGAAGAAGGAGAAGAAGGAGAAGAAGAAGAAGAAGAAGAAGAAGAAGAAGAAGAAGAAGAAGAAGAAGAGGAGGAAGAAGAAAAGAAAGAAAAGTGAAAACCCCATCACTGCTAAAAATACAAAAATTACCTGGGTGCGATGGCTCACACCTGTAATCCCAACACTTTGGGAAGCCAAGGTGGGCAGAACACCTGAGGGCAGGAGTTTGAGACCAGCCTGACCAACATGGAGAAACCCCATCTCTACTAAAAACACAAAATTAGCTGGGTATAGTAGTGCATGCCTGTAATCCCAGCTACTCGGGAGGCTGAGGCAGGAGAATATTTTGAACCTGGGGGGTGGAGGTTGCAGTGAGCCAAGATGGCGCCATTGCACTCCGGCCTGGGCAACAAGAGCAAAACTGCATCTCAAAAAAAAACCCGAACAAACAAATATCAGCCAGGCGTGGTGGTGCACATCATCTGTAATCCCAGCTACTTGAGAAGCTGAGGCAGGAGAATCACTTAAACTCAGGAGGGAGAGGTTGCAATGAGCTGTGAGCATGCCACTGCACTCCAGCCTGGGTAACAGAGCAAGGCATCTCAAAAAAATAAAAAAAAATACAAATGACCTCCAGCAGATCTGCACAGACTGGAATGTGATCAGAGACCAGGTCAAGTCACTAAGTGACTCAGGTGGGAAGGTCCAGGTTCTTCAGGTACATGATATGGATCTGCCTCAAATCCAGGCACCTCCTCGCCCAACCTCCTTGCTAGGTGGATTAAGCTGGTAGCCTCCCTCTCTGAGCCTGCTTCTAGGGAAAATGGAAATAACAGCATGATCCACCTCATAGGGTTCTTGGGAAGGTCAGAAAAGGTGAAACCTGACAAGTGCTTAGCCCAGGGCTAAACCCTCAATCACAAATGGGTCTTCTGGTTGGTTGTATTCCAGTGTTATTCAAACCACACCACGCAGAGTTTGTGTGCGTACATCTGCATCTGTGACATGTGTGAGTGTGCTTATGAAAGAAAATCCTAGAAGTAAAATTGCTGGGCGGAAGGGGAAGTGCATTGTGGTACCCTGATAGATTTCAACAAGCTGTGCTTCCAAAAAGTTAGATCCATTTCAGAGCCGAGCCTCCAGGTTTGAGACTCCTCACCCAGGCACTTGCAGAGTGGTGAATCGTCAAACACTCTTATCTTTTACCAAATCACAGGTGGCTCACACCTGTAATCCCAGCACTTTGGGAGGCCAAGGTGAGCAGATCACTTGAAGTCAGGAGTTCGAGACCAGCCTGGGCAACATGGTGAAACTCCATCTCTACTAAAAGTACAAAAATTACCCAGGAGTGGTAGTGGGAGCCTGTAATCCCAACTACTCGGGAGGCTGAGGCAGGAGAATCAATTGAACCCAGGAGGCAGAGATTGCAGTGAACCAAGATTGTTTCACTGTACTCCAACCTGGGAGGCAGAGGGAGACAGCGTCTTAGAGAAAAAAGAGAGAGAAAGAAAAAGTGTGTTTCACGAAGCTTTCAATTTCCGATTTTCCTGTGATGCATGAGATTCAGTTTTATAAGCAGTTGTATTTATTTTTACAAGTTGGCTGCTCCTGTTTCATTTTGAGGTCTTGTTAAGACCTGGTCTCACTCTGTTTCCCCAGCTGGAGTGCAGTGGCATAATCAGGGCTCACTGCAGCCTTCACTTTCCAGGCTGAAGCAGTCCTCCCACCTCAGCCTCCTGAGTAGCTGGAAATACAGGATGACGACCATGCCAAACTAATTTTTTTGTAGAGACAGGGTCTTGCTGTGTTGCCCAGGCTGGTCTCAAATTCCTGGGCTCAAGCGATCTACTTGCCTCAGCCTCCCAAAGTACTGAGATTATAGGTGTGAGCCACTGTGCCCAGCCTCTTTTTCCTCACTTTCATTCTTCCTTTTGTTTGTTTGTTTGCTTGTTTGTTTTTTGAGACAGGACCTCACTCTGTTGCCCAAGCTGCCGTGCAGGGGTGCGATCTTGGCTCACTGCAACCTCTGCCTCCTGTGCTCAAGCAATCCACTCACTTTGGCCTCCCAAAGGGCTGGGATTACATGTGTGAGCCACCACGTCCTGTCTCTTTTTTCCCCATCTTTTTAGAAGGTATTAGCTATTTCTTAGTGATGTGAATTGTAAGCTATTTATATCTTCTTTTTTTTTTTTTTTTTTTTTGAGACAGAGTTTTGTTCTCGTTGTCCAGGCTAGAGTGCAGTGGCGTGATCTCGGCTCACTGAAACCTCTGCGTCCCAGGTTCAAGTGGTTCTCCTGCCTCAGCCTCCTGAGTAGCTGGGATTACAGGTGGATGCCACCATGTCCAGCTAATTTTGCATTTTTAGTAGAGATGGGATTTCTCCATGTTGGTCAGGCTGGTCTCCAAAAAAAAAGTCTGTTTGCCTATCTATCTATCATCTATCTCTCTCTATATATATATTATGTGTATGTATATATATATATATATATATATATATATGCATGCATGTCCTTGCTTTATGAGTGTTTCTGTTGAAAGGCACCTTGCTGAGTATTGTATTTACTGACCTCAGGTGATCCGCCAGCCTCAGCCTCCCAAAGTGCTGGGATTACTGGCGTGAGCCACTGTGCCCAGCCAGCTATTTATATCTTAAGCTGATAAAAAAGATCAGCTAAGTAAATATCAAATAAATTAGGGTAGGAGACTGTCTTAGTGGTACTGTCTACCTACTCCCCCAGACCTGGAGTCCTAGGCCTTCTGTGAAGGAAATCCCCTTAGTACTTGGGGACCCCAGGGAGGATGCGCTAATCTTCTGTCTACCTCAAAATTCTGGACCTATTTGACCATCCTTTTTCACCCACCCAGAAAATGCTATAGGCTCAGGCTCTGAAATCTCCCATTTTTATCTCCATTTTTTTTTTTTTTTAAGAGACTGGGTCTCACCATGTTGCCCAGGCTGGTCTCAAACTTCTGGGTGCAGCCATGCACAGTGGCTCACACTTGTAATCCTAGCACTTTGGGAGGCTGAGGCAGGCAGATCACGAGGTCAGGAGTTCGAGACCAGCCTGACCAACATGGTGAAACCCCATCTGTACTAAAAATGCAAAAATTAGCCAAGTGTGCACCTGTAATCCCAGCTACTCAGGAGGCTGAGGCAGGAGAATCACTTGAACCCGGGAGGTAGGGGTTGCAGTGAGCTGATATCATGCCACTGCACTCCAGCCTAGGGGACAGAGGGAGACTCCATCTCAAAAAAACAAACAACAAAAAAAAACTCCTATACTCAAGTGATCCTCCTGCCTCAACCTCTCAAAGTGTTGAGATCGCAGGCATGAGCCACCAAGCCTGGCCAATCTTTTGCTTTTTGTTGGTAATTTTGCTGTTTCAGACAGCCCCCAAGTAGTGCTGAAGCCCTGTCTAATGTCCCTGAGTGCAAGGAGGCTGTGACGAGCCTCACAGAGGAGGAAACCCGTGTGTTAGAGAAGCTACGCCCAGGCACGAGTCCTAGCGCTGCTGGCCGTGAGTTCAGTGTGAATGAATCAACGGCAAATAGAATACTCAGCAAGGTGTCTTTCAACAGAAACACTCATAAAGCAAGGTCATGCACTGGCCTTGATGATTCATAGCCAGAGGCTCTCAGGAACATAATGTATATATCTGTGTGCGTGTGTGTGTGTGTGTGTGTGTGTGTACTATAGATAGAGAGAGAGAAAAAGAGAGACTTTTTTTTTTTTTGAGAAAAAGTCTCACTCTGCCACCCAGGCTGGAGTGCAATGGTGCAATCTCAGCTCACTGCAACCTCCACCTCCCGGGTTTAAGCAATTCTTCTACCTCAGCCTCCCGAGTAGCTGGGATTACAGGCGCCCGCCACCATGCCTGGCTAATTTTTTGTATTTTTAGTAGAGACAGGGTTTCACCATGTTGGCTAGGCTGGTTTTGAACTCTTGACCTCATGATTCTCCCACCTCGGCCTCCCAAAATGCTGGGATTACAGGCGTGAGCCACCATACCCAGCCTACATTTCTTTTTTTTTTAAGACAGAGTCTCACTTCATCACCCAGGCTGGAGTGCAATGGTGCGATCTCGACTCACTGCAACCTCTGTCTCCCGGGTTGAAGCAATTCTACCTCAGCCTCCTGAGCAGCCGGGATTACAGGCGCCTGCTACCACACCCAGCTAATTTTTATATTTTTAGTAGAGACGGGGTTCCATCATGTTAGCCAGGCTGGTCTTGAACTCTTGACCTCAAGTGATCCACCCACCTGGGCCTCCCAAAGTGCTGGGATTACAGGTGTGAGCCACCGCGCCCAGCCCCGAACCATATAATTTCCCTTAGAAGCAATTGTTTAATGTTCAAGGAACATAACTACCACAAATAACAGAAGTTGAGTGTAACTTGTTTTTTGGTTTTTTTTTGAGATGAAGTCTCACTCTTGTCCCCCAGGCTGGAGCGCAATGGCACCATCTCAGCTCACTACAACCTCCCCCTCCCAGGTTCAAGCCGTTCTCCTGCCTCAGCCTCCCGAGGAGCTGGGATTACAGGCGCCTGCCAGTACGCCTGGCTAATGAGTGTAACTTTTTCTTGTGAAATAGTTGAAGACTCAGAAGAAGCTGCAGAAATGGTCCATAGAATCTCCTTGTGCCCCCCACCCGCATTGACAATGTGTAACAAAACTTTTGAATGTCACTGTCGACGAGCAAACATTAGCCACGCCCAGTTGGCAAGCTTTTATGCTATGGTAGTGAGAGCTGACGCGTACATCTTCTCACCATCGTGCAAGGTTAGAATGGCATTTATGCTGTTACTAGACCTTCTTATTCGTTTTTTTGGGAAGTCCGTAACAAAGTGCCACAAACGGGATGGCCTCACACAACAGAAATGTATTGTCTCACTATTCTGGAGGCCACAGCCTGAAATCAAGGTGTCAGCAGGGCCACCAACCCCGCCATGCTCCAGGGGATACTCCATTGCTTCTTCCACTTTCTAGTGGCCAGAAACTGGGAGAGACGCGAGATTTCAGAGCCTGAGCCTGCAGCATGTGCTGGGCAGGTGTAAGATGGGAGCCAAATAGGCCCAGAATTTTGGGGTGTCCAAGAAATCAGCATATCCATATGATTACATAGTACCTGGGATCTCCCAAGTACTAAAGGAATTTCCTTCATGGAAGCCCTAGATCTCCAGGTCTGGGGGAGTGGGGTGGGCAGCACCTCCAAGATGACCTCTTACCCCAATTTACTTGATATTTTCTTAGCCGGCAGTCCCTAGTGTTTCTTTGTTTCTGTTTTGATTTGGGTTTTGGTGTTTGGTTTGGTTTTGGTTTTTGAGACGGAGTCTCCCTCTGCCGCCCAGGCTGGAGTGCAGTGGTGCGATCTCAGCTCACTGCAGCCTCTGCCTCTCAGGTTCAAGCGATTCTCCTGCCTCAGCCTCTCAAGTAGCTGGGATTACAGTCGTGTGTGCCACCACGCCCGGCTAATTTTCGTATTTTTAGTAGAGATGGGGTTTCACCATGTTGGCCAGGCTGGTGTCAAAGTCCTGATCTTAGCTCACTTAAGACTCCGCCTCCCAGGTTCAGGCCTGATTCTCCGCCTCAGTCTCCCAAGTAGCTGGGATTACAGGCACCCAACACCACTCCTGGCTAATTTTTTGTTTTGTTTTGTTTTTAATTTTTTTTTTGCCTGGTTGGTGAGTACCAAAAATTTTTGTATTTTTAATAGAGATGGGGTTTCTCCATGTTGTTAGGCTGGTCTCAAGCTCCTGACCTCAAGCAATCCACCCACCTCGGCCTCCCAAAGTGCTGGGATTATAGGCATGAGCTCCCGCGCCCGGCCAATCCTTGGTGTTTCTTGACTTGGCGGCTGCCTCATTCAGTTTCTGTTTCTGGCTTCCTTTGCTGTGTGTCTATTTGCTCACCACACCTGAGGGCCCACCCCAATCCAGTATGACCTCATTTAACCATAATTACATTTGCAAAAAAACCCCTAATTTCAAAATGAGGTCTTATTCTTTGTTTCCAGGTGGTCATGAAATCTGGGAGGACACCGTTAAGCCACTACAACCATCAAAAACAGGAAGAGAGCCAGTGCGGTGGTTCAGGCCTGTAATCCCAGCACCTTAGGAGGCCAAGGCTGGCAGATGAAAAGGTCAAAAGATCAAGATCATCCTGGCTAACATGGTGAAATCCCATCTCTACTAAAACTACAAAAAATTAGCCCAGTGTGGTGGCACACGCCTGTACTCCCAACGACTCAGCTTCTTGGTAGGCTGAGGCAGGAGAATCACTTGAATCCAGAAGGCGGAGGTTGCAGTCAGCTGAGATGGGGCCATTGCACTCCAGGCTGGGTGACAGAATAAGACTCCATCTTAAAAAAAAAAAAGGTAGGGGCTGGGTGCGGCGGCTCACACCTCTAATCCCGGCACTTTGGGAGGCCTACACAGGAGGATCCCTTGAGCCCAGGAGTTTAAGACTAGCCTAGTAACAGAGTGACACCCCATCCTCTACAAAAAAAAAAAAAAAAAATTCAAATTAGCTGGGCATGCGCCTGTAGACCCAACTATGCAAGAGGCTGAGATGGGAAGGTCACTGGAGCCCAGGAGGTTGACGTTGCAGTGAGCTGTGATGGCACCACTGCTCTCCAGCCTGAGCCACAGAGCACCACCCTGTCTATTAAAATATTAATTTCATTTCATTTAACTTAAAAAAAAACAGGTCTCCAAGAATACTGGAGATAACTGGGCACAGTTTATTATAGGCCCATGCCTATAATCCCAGCACTTTGGGAGCCTGAGGCAGATGGATCACCCAAGGTCTGGAGTTCAAAACCAGCGTGGCCAACATGGTGAAACCCCATCTCTACTAAAAATACAAAAAATTAGCCAGGCATGGTGGTGGGCACCTGTAATCCCAGATACTGGGGAGGCTGAGGCAGAAGAATTGCTTGAACCTGGGAGTCAGAGGTTGCAGGGAGCTGAGATGGTGCCACTGTACTGCAGCCTAGGTGACAGAGTGAGACCTTATGGCTCAAAAGAAAGAAAAGAAAAAGAAAG
>CAUYLG010034917.1:0-13819 GCA_963573385.1 Cacajao melanocephalus | reverse complement strand
GAAGTAAATCACTCCTCAGCAACTACATAGCATTTTACAGGTTTAAATAAAATATGGTTAGCTGCTTGTTTGTTATTTTCATCTCTTATTCCTTCCTGTCTCCATTGTTAAGCACAATTATTGGCATAAAAGAAGTTTTTAATACTCATTTTTAGACTGCATTCTAGCCTGGGCAATAGAACAAGAATCCCGTTCTCTCTCCCTCTTTCTCTTCTTTCTTTCTCTCTTACATTCTTTTTTTTTCTTTCTTTCACTCTTTCTTTCTTCTCTTTTTCTTTCAAAAAAATTAAAAAATATGTATTAAAAAAAATTACAGGTGAACTACTAATGTTGTTTCTTTTTAAATACAAAAGAATCTGATGAACAACTGCTTTGGAAATCAGTGATTTAGATCAGGGATCAGCAAACTTTTTCTGTAAGGTGCCGGATAGTAAAATTTTGTAGATCAGTATCCCAAATCAAGGATATTATGTGTTTATGTAACGGGAGAAAAATTTCCACTAAATTTTATTGATTATAATTCAAAATATAACAACAATTGTGTACAATTTTATGTAATACAAATCTACTAATGAGTGAGAAGTGAATTCTTTTGGAGGGATAACATTTCACTTAGTTAGAATTTAATGTTTGTGATCTAGCCATCAAAATTGAGTACAAATGGTCTGATATATAATAAACTTTTTATATTTCATCTTTGAAAACATTTTCTCACATAGATATTGCCAAACACTGATATCATTCCACAAGCAACTAATTTCAGTTGAGCATATTTCTCTTTTATGTCGAATTCGTAGAATTTTGTTAGATTCTTCTCTTGATATTTGCCTTTTAGCATATTACTTCTTCCAGTCATTGCAGATAATGACTTCCAATTGAAGGTTAGGTGGAAGCTCTTCAATTGCATAGTTAAATGGATTTCGAGATATGGAAATCACCTTTACTCTTGCATCAAGGCTGGTATAACACTACTCGAACTGCAGTTTGAACTCAGAAAACATATCCACTGTAAATTTGTATATGAATAAAGATTTTGCTTCTTGTTGTAACTTTTGATAGCTCAAGAAGTATATAAAGCAACTTGATACTACTTGTGATTAAACATTCATTGTTTTCAACATTACTACACTAAAAACTTTCTACGTAAGCATTGTTTTGCCTCGTAATTTTAGGTTGGATTTATTAAGAAACATCATCATATCTACAGCAAAAACTAATTTTATTATTATGCTTTAAGTTCTGGGGTACATGTGCAGACTGTGCAGGTTTGTTACATAGGCATACACGTGCCATGGTGGTTTGCTGCTTCCATCCCCCGGTCATCTACATTAGGTATTTCTTTTAATGTTAGCCATCGCCAATACCCCAATCCCCTGCTATCCCTGCCCTAGCCTCCCCAACCCCCGACAAGCCCCGGTGTGTGATGTTCCCCTCCCTGTGTCCATGTGTTCTCATTGTTCAACACCCACTTACAAGTGAGAACATGCAGTGTTTGGTTTTCTGTTCTTGTGTCAGTTTGCTGAGAATGATGGTTTCCAACTTCATCCATGTCCCTGCAAAGGACATGAACTCATCCTTTTTTATGGCTTCCTAGTATTCCATGGTGTATATGTGCCACATTTTCTTTATCCAGTCTGTCGTTGATGGGCATTTGGGTTATTTCCAAGTCTTTGCTATTGTGAACAGTGCCACAGTAAACATACATGTGCATGTGTCTTTATAACTGAATGCTTTATGATCCTTTGGGCATATACCCAGTAATGGGATTGCTGGGTCAAATGGTATTTCTAGTTCTAGATCCTCGAGGAATCACCACACTGTCTTCCACAATGGTTGAACTAATTTACACTCTCACCAACAGTGTAAAAGCATTCCTGTTTCTCCACGTCCTCTCCAGCATCTGTCTCCTGATTTTTTAGTGATTGCTATTCTAACTGGCATGAGGTGGTATCTCAATGTGGTTTTGATTTGCATTTCTCTAATGACCAGTGATGATAAGCATTTTTTCAGATTATTGTTGACTGCATAAATGTCTTCTTTTGAAAAGTGTCTGTTCATATCCTTTGCCCACTTTTTGATGGGGTTGTTTTTTTCTTATAAATTTGTTTAAGTTCTCAGTAGATTCTGGATATTAGCCCTTTGTCAGATGGGTAGATTGCAAAAATCTTTTCCCATTCTGTTGATTGCCAGTTCACACTAAAGATTGTTTCTTTTGCTATGCAGAAGCTCTTAAGTTTAATTAGATCCCATTTGTCCATTTTGGCTTTTGTTGCCATTGCTTTTGGTGTTTTAGTCATGAAGTCCTTGCCCATGCCTATGTCCTGAATGGTATTGCCTAGGTTTTCTTCCAGTTTTTATGGTGTTAGGTCTCATGTTTAAATTTTTAATCCATCTAGAGTTAATTTTTGTATAAGGTGTAAGGAAGGGATCCAGTTTCAGCTTTCTGTATATGGCTAACCAGTTCTCCCAACACCATTTATTAAACAGGGAATCCTTTTCCCATTGCTTGTTCTTGTCAGATTTGCCAAACATCAGATGGTTGTAGTTGTGTGGCATTTTTTCTGAGGCCTCTGTTCTGTTCCATTGGTCTATATCTCTGTTTTGGTACCAGTACCATGCTGTTTTGATTACAGTAGCCTTATAATATAGTTTGAAGTCAGGTAGCATGATGCCTCCAGCTTTGTTTGTTGTTGTTGTTTTCATAGGATTGTCTTAGCTATGTGAGTTCTTTTTTGGTTCCATATGAAGTTTAAGGTGTTTTTTTCCAATTCTGTGAAGAAGATCATTGGTAGCTTGATGGGGATAGCATTGAATCTATAAATTACTTTGGGCAGTATGGGCATTTTCATGATATTGATTCCTCCTATCCATGAGCATGGAATGTTTTTCCATTTGTTTGTGTCCTCTGTTATTTCCTTGAGCAGTGCTTTGTAGTTCTCCTTGAAGAGGTCCTTCACATCCCTTGTTGTATACCCAGGTATTTTATTCTCTTTGTAGCAATTGTGAATGGGACTTCACTCATGATTTGGCTCTCTGTTTGTCTATTATTGGTGTATAGGAATGCTTATGATTTTTGCACATTGATTTTGTATCCTGAAACTCTGCTGAAGTTGCTTATCAGTTTCAGGAGATTTGGGGCTGAGATGATGGGGTCTTCTAGATATACAACCATGTCATCTGAAAACTGAGACCATTTGATGTCCTCTCTTCCTATTTAAATATGCTTTATTTCTTTCTCTTGCCTGATGGTCCTAGCCAGAACTTCCAATAATGTGTTGAATAGGAGTGGTGAGAGAGGGCATCCTTGTCTTGTGCCAGTTCTCAAAGGGAATGCTTCCAGCTCTTGCCTATTCAGTATGATATTGGCTGTGGGTTTGTCATAAATAGCTCTTATTACTTTGAGATATGATCCATTGATGCCTAGTTCATTGAGAGTTTTTAGCATAAAGGGCTGTTGAATTTTGTCAAAGGCCTTCTCTACATCTGTGGAGATAATCATGTGCTTTTTGTCTTTGGTTCTGTTTATGTGATGGATTACATTTATAGATTTGTGGATGTTGAATCAGCCTTGCATCCCTGAGATAGAGGTGTTTGTAGCAATCTCTGATGTTAGTTTGTATTTTCTGTGGGATCAGTGATGATATCCCCTTTATCATTTTTTATTGCGTCTATTTGAATCTTCTCTCTTTTCTTTTTCATTAGTCTGGCTAGTGGTCTATCTGTTTAGTTGATCTTTTCAAAAAACTGTGCCTGGGTTTATTGATTTTTTGAAGGGTTTTTTAATGTCTCTTTCTCCTTCAGATCTGCTTTGATCTTAGTTTTTTTTTTTGCCTTCTGCTGGCTTTTGTTTGTTTGATTTTGCTCCTGTAGTTCTTTTAATCATGGTGTTAGTGTGTCAATTTTATATCTTTCCTCTCTTCTCTGGTGGGCATTTAGTGCTATAAATTTCCCTCTAGACACTGCTTTAAATGTGTCCCAGAGATTCTGGTACATCATGTCTTCATTCTCATTGGTTTTGAAGAACGTCTTTATTTCTGCCTTTATTTCATTATTTATCCAGTAGTCATTCAGGAGCAGGTTGTTCAGTATTCATGTAGTTGTGCATTTTTGAGTGAGCTTCTTGATCCTGAGTTCTAATTTGGTTGCACTGTGGTCTGAGAGACTGTTTGTTATGATTTCTGTTCTTTTGCATTTGCTGAGGAGTGATTTACTTCCAATTATGTGGTCAATTTTAGAATAAGTGTGATGTGGTGCTGAGAAGAATGTATATTCTGTGGATTTGGGGTGGAGACTTCTGTAGATGTCTATTAGGTCCACTTGGTCCAGATCTGAGTTCAAGTTCTGGATATCCTTATTAATTTTCTGTCTCATTGATCTGTCTAGTATTGACAGTGGGGTGTTAAAGTCTCCCACTATTATTGTGTGGGAGTCTAAGTCTCTTTGTAGGTCATGAAGAACTTGCTTTATGTATCTGAGTGTTCCTGTATTGGGTGCATATATATTTAGGATAGTTAGCTCTTCTTGTTGCATTAGTCTCTTTGCCATTATGTAATGCCCTTCTTTGTCTCTTTTGATCTTTGTTAAAGTCTGTTTTATCAGAGACTAGGATTACAACCTGCTTTTTTTTTTTTTCTATTTTGCTCTCCATTTGCTTGGTAAATCTTCCTCCATTCCTTTATTTTGAATCTTTCTGTGTCTTTGCATGTGAGATGGGTTTCCTGAATACAGCACACCGATGGGTCTTGACTTTTTATCCAGTTTGCCAGTCTGTGTCTTTTGATTGGAGCATTTAGCCTATTTACATTTAAGGTTAATATTGTTATATGTGAATTTGATCCTGCCATTTTGATGCTAGCTTGTTGTTTTGCCTGTTAGTTGATGCAGTTTCTTCATAGTGTTGTTGGTCTTTACAGTTTGGTATGTTTTTGCAGTGGCTAGTACTGGTTGTTCCTTTCCATGTTTAGTGCTTTCTTCAGGAGCTCTTGTAAGGGAGGCCTGGTGGTGACAAAATCTCTCAGCAGTTGCTTGTCCATGAAGGATTTTATTTCTCCTTCGCTTATGAAGCTTAGTTTGGCTGGATATGAAATTCTGGATTGAAAATTCTTTTAGGGTATTGAATATTGTTCCCCCGCTCTCTTCTGGTGGCTAGCCAGTTTTCCTAACACCATTTATTAAATGGGGAATCCTTTCCCCATTGCTTGTTTTTGTCAGGTTTGTCAAAGATCAGATGGTTGTAGATGTGTGGCATTACTTCTGAGGCCTCTGTTCTGTTTCATTGGTCTAGATCTCTGATTTGATACCAGTGCCATTCTGTTTTGATTACTGTAGCTTTGTAGTATAGTTTGAAGTCAGCATGATGCCTCCAGCTTTGCTTCTTTTGCTTAGCATTGTCTTGGCTATGCTGGCTCTCTTTTGATTAAAAACTAATTTTCAAAGCGATTTAGTGTCCATTAATAGAGATTGAAGGCAGTTCTTCTCATTCATAACAAGTTCAGTCTGGGCCCTGAGTTCAAAATATCACTGTGAAGCTTTAGCAGTGCTGAGCCATTGAAATGCTGTGTGATAGCATAATGCAGGCTAACATTTGGCATCATTTTTTATCAAAAATTCACAGAACTGACAATAGTTAAGTCCATGAGGGTAAGTGAAGTTCACTGTTGAAAGTACTGATCCAGTAACACTTAATAGATTTCCATATTTTTGAGGTAATACCACTGATCAAAACAATACAATGACTAATCATAAGTATTAGAAACTTTAAATTTTCACAAGCTTTCTAAATTTGTCAAATTACACCTTTTTCTGCTCCACACATTTTCACCACCATGAAATATAACACATCTTAACAGATTCTACTTCAGGTTGTACTGAATTATTGTTTTCTCAAATAATTTGAAAATATTCTCACCCGTAGTTGTTCTATGCAGACTATTCAAGGTTAATTCTTCAGTCGTCACTTCAAACTGAGCGTTGACTTCTTGACTAAACAACTTAGTGGTATTCGTAGCATTTGTCACCTCATCAAGAACCAAGGAAAGTCACTTGCCTTGTTTTTTAGTTTACTGTTGATATTACTCCTAATGCCCTCAACTATTCAATCATCTATTCTTACTAAAAAGCTGATAATCTTAAATCAAGTTTCTCTGGACCCTTTCTTAATCTACTGCAAGCGCACAGATTTAATTAGTTCACCATTGGTAAATAGGTAAATGGCTTTCCTTGGTTGGCTCACAAATGAGCCACTCAGAAACTTAACTTTTATTGTAGCCTCATTTTTATTTTTGTGAGGGGATTCTGCAGTAACGATATATTTCATTTTAAATATTCTTTTTCTGATCCATTGTTTCCTTGTGAGTTGAGACCACTGTGATTAACCATTGGTCTGTTAACCATTGACATATATTCTGTAACCACAACTTTTACTTCATTTCACAGTAAACATTAAACTTTGCCATTTGTTCCATAACAAAGTTATCTGCATTTCACTTTCCTTTAAAAATTTAACATTAGAAGAAGTACCACTTTTCTCTTCTTTTATTGTTTTTACATAATAAGTATTTTTAAAAAATAAGATGTTGTAGTATCATGATACACGTGGCTCTTGAAACAGTCAAGATATAACAGGATCACTGCAATTTGTAGTACACTGAGCAACAGTACCAAGTAATGAGAACACCACATACCATCTCTGTCACAGCTACTTAACTCTGCCATTGAATGTGAAGTGAAAGCAGCCATAGACATTACATGAATGAGTGTGGTCATGTGCCAGTAAAACTATTCTAGACAGGAAATTTTGAATTTTTACTTTGAGACAAAGTCTCCCTCTTGTCACCCAGGCTGAATGAAGTGCAATGGCACAATCTCGGCTCACTACAACCTCTGCCTCCCAGGTTCAAGCCTCTCAAGTGTCTGGGATTACAGGGGCCTGCCACCATGCCTGGCCAGTTACTGTATTTTTAGTAGAGATGAGGTTTTACCATGTTGGCCAAGCTGGTCTCGAACTCCTGACCTCAGGTGATCTGCCCACCTCGGCCTCCCAAAGTGCTGGGATTATAGGCATAAGCCACCACACTCAGCCTAAAATTTAAATTTCATGTAATTTTTATGTGTTACTATACATTATTCTGATTTTTTTTCAACTTTTTAAAAATGTAAAAGCCATTCTTAGCTCACAGGTTATCCAAAGGGAAGTGACAAGCCAGATTTGGTCCAGGGAGCATAGTTTGTGCCCTCTGATTGAATGATTAAAATGTGCATAATTAAAAACATTCCAGCTAAAGTCTCAGTATTCTACCAGACTTTATAACAGAACTCACACAAGTAACACAGCCGTCTTGTTTGGCTTGCCTTTATTCTTTTGCCTGTTACATCTTTGTCATGTTCTAATTTGAGCGAGAGTATCTTCGTGCTTCCTTCTTCACATATATACCAGCTATTAACCTGACTTCTAATGGGGAAAAATGAGCTAATACTTCTTTTTCAGCATACATATAGTATAAACATATAGAATTTTGCCTTATTTATGAAGTGCCAGTTGTTATAGTCAGAATCTTTCACACTTGTTTGTGGCCTGTATATTTAAAATCCATAGAATTCATAAATTCTTAAATTGCTTAGTCCTAGGAAATGGGTATTTTGCATGGTCTCCTTTGTGGAAAATCATGTCTTGTTTTCTCCCCTGGAAACAAGGTATTAAGATCTAATTATTTCTATTAGAATATTGTCTGAGAACAGTATTTTATTTTTAAACCACCTAAATTAAGCTTTCTCTAATTAGCTTTTAGAATATATCCCTGTTAACTAACATAACTATCAGTGAGCATAGTCATTCCCAGTCTGTTTTTCAAATTTCTCCCTCAGTGTAGACAAGGCCTTCTAGTAAATAGCCTTACACTGAAAACATAACAGCAGTAGATCTTTTAGAAGGCCCCCTCTGAGACTTAGATCTGTAACTCTTCTTTGGGATGGTTGGTCCCCAGTGGGAAGGCTCCAGTGTTCATTGTAGAAGTTCAAGATATAGACATCCAGCTTTCTGACCTCAAGCCCCAACTCACATGTTACTGTTACAGTTTACTGTTACTGTTACAGCTTACTGTTACTGTTATATGTTACTGTAAAGTGACATGGGGTGTCACTTTTCTCGCTGGAAACCTCTGTGGGCCGTGATGTCTTTGCCCAAGATTTGCTCAGGCCATTGGACTCATTCCACCCACTCAGCCTTGCAGGCTTCACTTGGCTGGCTCTTGCTACCGGCTGGGATCCCATGCCTGACAGAGGCAAGTCAGGTATGGAGTGGCTAGGGGTGTGTGAGTGATCATGGGGCCTGGCCACTGCACACAGTCAAACATACCAGCTGCTGCAGTGGAGCAGACAGCTCCAGGTGCCTGCATGGGCGCTGGCTCTCTGTGAGGCTGCAGCCAGACAAGGCACACTACCAGTAGCTTCTATGGCTGGCACCAGGGAACACAGTGGTGCCTGGAAGCTTGGAGATGCCAAGAACTGCAGGGCCCCAAAGTGGGAGTCACAGCCCTGCTCAGGGAGCTACCAGGTCTGGGCTTCCCAAAGGGCTACAGTTCTTATCTCCTTCTTTTCACCCACAATGTGGTGAGCTAGGGGCATGTTTCAGCCCTGTTTGTGTTACAACTCTTTTAGCCTCACCATTTGGTGGGTCTCAAGTTCTTGTCCTGCCACCAGGAAGAATGAGGCACACAGAAAAGTGAAGGGTGAGCAAGATAAAAAGGAGCTTTATTGAGCAATAGAACAGCTCAGAGGAAACCTATAGAGAGCAGCTCCTTTCTGCAGCCACAGCGTCCCATCAAGTGTT
Organism: Cacajao melanocephalus; assembly: GCA_963573385.1. NCBI lineage: Eukaryota > Metazoa > Chordata > Mammalia > Primates > Pitheciidae > Cacajao > Cacajao melanocephalus. Next base: position 4,992 of record CAUYLG010034917.1, on the reverse strand, counting down.
CAGCTCCTAGCAGAGAGGGTAGCTCCTCTCTGTAACTGGTTGTTTTACCATCTGTAGCACTCTCAGAGAGGAGGCCCTGGAGTGGGTAGCTCCCCTCTGGAGGCCCTGGAGTGGGTAGTCCTTTCTGCAGCTGGTTGTCTGGATATCTGCTCAGCTCTGGCTGAGCCTGGGGATTTTATGGGCCTCAGAGGGGAAGGAAGTGCTCACTGATTTGTCAATGGGCAGCCATGGGCAATCCCAGAAGAGGCGCCACAAGTTCTCTCGTCCACAGGACTGGCAGCCTGGTCCCCAGCCTTCAGGCCCTCCCTGGCCTGAAAGAAAGGCCTCACCAGGTACCCAGCCCCTTCTGCCCAAGAACCTTTCTGCCTCCTACTGCTGTTCATGGTGCCCAGGCTGTAGGTGCAAGGCATATCTGCAGGCCAGTGCTGAGCTGCCTCAGGCACTATTGACTTCCCTCCTATGCTCATTGGCACCCAAAGTCCAGAGTGGGCCAAGGCAGCAGGGGGCTAGTGTGTCAGCACTGCCCAAGTGTGTGCACAGCCAACTGGGCTGCAACAGCACCTGGGCTCACCCAACTTTGCACCATGATAAGACCAGGTGCTGACAGCTGGGAGAAGCCAGGCAGTGGTGGCAGGCACTTCTGAGCCTGTGAGGGCAGGTGAGGGCAGGGAGGACTTCCAGGGCCTCCAAGAGTACAGAAGTGCCTGTGTCTACAGCTGCAGTTTGGTTGGCTATAGCTGTGGGAGAGGAAGGGGACAACCAGGCTCCTGCATGCTCCATGGAACAAAAGGCCTGGATATGTAGCCATGACTTGTGCAGCTGGAGCTGCACCTGGGAGGGCGAGGCTCCTGTGTGCTCCCATCTCCCCCAACCCAAGAACACAGGGAAGCCCATTCTGCAGCCATGATGGGCAGCTGCAGCTCCTGGGAGGGCAGGGTTCCTGCCTGCTCCATGGAGCAGGAAGCCCGGGTCTGCAACTATAACTTTTAGGTGGTTGCAGCTATACCTGGGAGGGCAGGGCTTCCGCCTGCTTCCAAGACTTGAGAGCCCAGGGATGCCAGGGTCCATAGCCATGGCTTCGACAGTGGCACCTGGGGACCTCCCACCCCAACTCAGAAGGGACAGGGCTGTGGCTTGTCCCCAGCTCCTGCCAGCTCCATGAAGCATGCAGCCCTGGTCATGTGTCTTTGCTGCAGCTGGTGCAATGGCAGCAGTTGCTCTGGACAGCCCATCGCTGTCATTATTACTTCTGTGAAACCTTTGTTCCTTCAGACAGGTAGCACTTTAGATGTATCTCTAGTGTATCACAAAAAAATCACATTATGATTATCTGTTAATATAATCTACTTGTCTCTTTAGACAGTGAGCTTCTTAAGACCTGGGAACTCATTCCAGGGCTTAGTGTATAGAATAGAGTAGAAATTAAATGAAAGATTGAATGGCTTACTCAACTCTAGTATGGAAAAACTTGAGTGGAGTGGCAGAGTTGCGGAATTAAAGGGAATCTTTCTGAGTGTGGTCTGAAGTAGCTCTTGGAGTTCCAGTCTAACCTGAATACACAGCTCTATGCCCAGAGTAGGTTCCACATCTGCTTCAGACCCAGAGCTGAACCGGAATTGAACTTTTACAATAGATGGTAAAATATGGGATACATCTTTTATTCTACTTGTTTGCCCTGTAGTTCTAGTATTCTCCTCTGTATTTTCTGCTCTAGAAAAAAAAGGTGGGGATATTCTTAATTTGGGGAGTTATATGGCCAGAGTAAAATTTCTAATGTTTGTTTTTATGATTATTATTACATAAGCCCAAAGTTTTAAGAACTGTAATTTTTAACATTCAGTTCTCTAAGCATGAAAAACACACTAACTTGAATCTTGCCAAGCACATTTAAGAAAGCTAGATTTACTCGAATTTAGTTTGCTTTACATTTATATCGTTCATATTTTTTATAGCAATAGCATGTTTTTTCATTAGCCTTTGTGATATTTAGAAAGTAAGATCTGTGCATTAAAAGCTCTGCAAGAAAGTAAACTTTAATGAAATTTTTTTCTCTCAGTCCCAGAGGAATCCTAAACTCTAAGGTTGAATACCATGTATATCAAAAGGCATGGCTACAGCTGAAAGTATTTATCATAAAGAACTCAATTTCTACTTTATCCTCTGTCAACACTCATAGGGTAGCTGGGTATATAACTTTTTTTTTTTGAAAGAAAGAAAAAGAGAGGAAAGAAAGTGAGAGTGAAAGAAAGAAAAAAGAATGTAAGAGAGAAAGAAAGAGGAAGAGAAAGAGAGAGCGAGAACGAGATTCTTGTTCTATTGCCCAGGCTAAAATGCAGTCTAAAAATAGGTATTAAAAACCTCTTTTATGCCAATATAACTTTTTGATAGAGCATTCTTGTTAAGTGTGTGAAAGCTAAAGAATCAAATAAGTTTTTATTTTGATTGTTTTAGAAATAATAAAATCAGGGCTGGGTACAGTGGCTTACGCCTGTAATCCCAGCCCTTTGAGAGACTGAGGTGGGTGGATTGCTTGGGCCCAGGAATTTGAGACCTGCCTGGGCAACATAGTGAGACCTCTTCTCTAAAAAAATAATAATAATAAATAAATAAAATCAGGTAAATGTGAGCATTTGTGACTGAGCATAAGTACTCAACATAGATGTTCACATACATATTAAACATGCATTTGCACAGATTGACCTTGCTAGACATACAGGAACCCCTTCCTGGATTTCACAAAAGGTTTAGCTTCCTTTTCTGTTTTTTGTTTGTTTGTTGTTTTGTTTTTTTATAATGGAAGTTGAGAATGTCAGAGCAGGAAGAAACTGCTTTAGGTAAGTGGAATATTGATATTCCTTCATATCTGGATACCTCCTGAAGGCTGTGAAACCACATGGAGAGTGGGTGCAGAGAGGTTGTCCTCTTTGTATGGAGATTAGTATCTTGGCAGCTTTCACCAAGATCGCTGTAACAAAGTAGTACTTTTCATAGATTGTCCTATACAATCCTTTCAATAAGCCTTTGAGGGATAAGTCATATCCTTTATATTTTAAGGTTGAGGAAAGAAAAGAGGTTAAGTAACTTGGTCCAAATAAGAGTCTGAATTGGGAATCCAGAGATGCTCCTGACTCTAGAGCCAAAGAGCTTTACATACCTGGGTGTGCGTATATTGATGATGCATTTGCTGTTTTTCAAGAAAGTAAAGTGTGGATGATGATCTTAAGCCATTTGGTAAAATGTTGCTTATTTACTTATCCTCCCACAACTTGGCTTTTAAAATATTTAGTTAAGTAGGTTATTCTAAGGAAATAAAATGCTAAGGTCTATTATATCCAAACAATATAGAAGACTTCTTTGGAATTAACATGTCATTCCACTGAAATGACAAGACAACTATGTTCTCCTTGAAAAGATCAGTCCTTCAGTATTATCAGAGAATGTTGGAAACATCATCTCTGGGTAAGTTCAGTTTAGTGTCATAAAAAACAGTGCCACACGGCCAGTCTAATTACCAATTCCCGTGCACTCTCACTGGAGAAAATGGAGTCAGACCATGAGTGGGCACTTCCTAGTCATTATGGCTCCTCAAATCTCAGTTCTGTCAACCTTAATTGCAAGCTTTTTTGAACCTGCCCCCATGAATGCAAGCTTCAGAGGTTAGCCAGAGACGTGGGGAGAATTTATACACAATATTTAGAGCTCCCACTATCAGGTTTTCTTCTTTCTGGGATCTCCCTCGCTTTCCAGCTGTGGGTACCTCTGTCTCCCTTCTCTAGTTCTTCAAGCCAGTAAGAGTACAGGTTTCTTCTCAACTTTTAGCCACCCCCATTAACCTAGGGCCTGCTCTCAGCCTAAAAGCTATAAGATTAGAAAACTCACCCAGTACTATGCCATTCCCTTCATCCAAGTGTCTCACTTTTACCTCTAGTATCTACCTTCTTTTGGTCGCTCTTTAGTGCCTTCAGCTAGGTGTATTTTGGTTAGTTTTCCACAGTTTATAGTTACTACTTGTGTGTATCTGTTGGGAAGAGGGAAGAGAGAGGTCAGCTACTTTTATTTCATTTTTTTAATTGCATTTTAGGTTGTGGGGTGCATGTGAAGGACATGTAAGATTGTTACATAGGTACACACATGGCAGTGTAGTTTGCTGCCTTCCTCCACATCACCTATATCTGGCATTTCTCCCCATGTTATCCCTCCCAAACTCCCCACCCCCCACTGTCCCCATTTCCCCCCACAGACCCCAGTGTGTGCTGCTCCCCTCCCTGTGTCCATGTGTTCTCATTGGTCAACACCTGCCTATGAGTGAGAACATGTGGTGTTTGATTATCTGTTCTTGTGTCAGTTTGCTGAGAATTATGGTTTCCAGGTTCATCCATGTCCCTACAAAGGACACAAACTCATCGTTTCTTATGGCTGCATAATATTCCATGGTGTATATGTGCCATATTTTCCCTGTCCAGTCTATCATCAATGGGCCTTAGGGTTGGTTCCAGGTCTTTGCTATTGTAAACAGTGCTGCAATGAACAATTGTGTGCATGTGTCCTTATAGTAGAACGATTTATAATCCTTTGGGTATATACCCAGTAATGGGATTGCTGAGTAAAATGGAATTTCTATTTCTAGGTCCTTGAGGAATCGCCACACTGTCTTCCACAATGGTTGAACTAATTTACACTCCCATCAACAGTGTAAAAGTGTTCCTATTTCTCAACATCCTCTCCAGCATCTGTTGTCTCCAGATTTTTTAATGATCACCATTCTAATTGGCATGACATGATATCTCAATGTAGTTTTGATTTGCATTTCTCTAATGACCAGTGATGACGAGCATTTTATCATATGTTTCTTGGCCTCATCGAAGTCTTCTTTTATAAAGTGTTCATATCCTTTGCCCACTTTTGAATGGGCTTGTTTTTTTCTTGTAAATCTGTTTTGGTTTTTTGTAGATTCTGGATATTAGCCCTTTGTCAGATGGGTAGATTGCAAAA
>CAUYLG010034916.1:0-26631 GCA_963573385.1 Cacajao melanocephalus | reverse complement strand
GGAACCAAAAAAGAGCCCACATAGCCAAGACAATCCTAAGTAAAAAGAACAAAGCTGGAGGCATCATGCTACCTGACTTCAAACTATACTACAAGGCTACAGTAATCAAAACAGCATGGTACTGGTTCCAAAACAGAGATGTAGACCAATGGAACAGAACAGAGGCCTAAAAGGCAATGCCACACATCTACAACCATCTGATCTTTGACAAACCTGACAAAAACAAGCAATGGGGAAAGGATTCTCTGTTTAATAAATGGTGTTGGTAAAACTGGCTAGCCATGTGCAGAAAGCAGAAACTGGACCCCTGCCTGACACCTTACACTGAAATTAACTCCAGATGGATTAAAGACTTAAACATAAGACCTAACACCATAAAAATCCTAGAAGAAAACCTAGGCAAAACCATTCAGGTCATAGGCATAGGCAAGGACTTCATGACTAAAACACCAAAAGCATTGGCAACAAAAACCAAAATAGACAAATGGGATCTAAACTCCAGAGCTTCAGTACAGCAAAAAGAAACAGTCATTAGAGTGAACTGGCAACCAACAGAATGGGAAAAAGTTTTTGCAAGCTATTCATCTGACAAAGGGCTAATATCCAGAATCTACAAAGAACTAAAACAGATTTACAAGAAAAAAACTACCCCATCACAAAGTGGGTGAAGGATATGAACAGACACTTTTTAAAAGAAAATATTTATGAGGCCAACAAACATGAAAGAATGCTCATCATCACTGGTCATTAGAGAAATGCAAATCAAAACCACAATGAGATACCATCTCATGCCAGTTAGAATGGCTATCATTAAAAAATCTTGAGACAACAGATGCTGGAGAGGATGCGGAGAAATAGGAATGCTTTTACACTGTTGGTGGGAGGGTAAATTAGTTCAACCATTATAGAAGACAGTGTGGCGGTTCCTCAAGGATCTAGAAATAGAAATACCATTTAACCCAGCAATCCCATTACTGGGTATATATCCAAAGGGTTATAAATCATTCGATTATAAAGACACATGCACACCTATGTTCATTGCAGCACTGTTTACAGTAGCAAAGACTTGGAAACAACCCAAATGCCCATCAACGATTGACTGGATAAAGAAAATGTGGCACATATACACCATGGAATGCTATGAAGCCATAAAAAAGGATGAGTTCATGTCCTTTACAGGGACATGGATGAAGCTGGAAGCCATCATTCTTAGCAAACTGACACAAGAACAGAAAACCAAACACCGCATGTTCTCACTCACAAGTGGGTGTTGAACAATGAGAACACAAGGACACAGGGAGGAGAACATCAAATATTGGGGCCTGTTGTTGGGTGGGGTGTAGGGGAGGGATAGCAGGGGGTTGGGGGATTGAGGAGGGATAACATTAGGAGAAATACCTAATGTAGGTGATGGGGGGATGGAGGCAGTAAACCACCATGCATGTGTATACCTATGTAATAATCCTGCATGATCTGCACGTGTACCCCAGAACTTAAAGTAAAATTTAATTTTTTTTTTTTTTTTTTTTTTTTTTTTTTTTTTTTTTTTTTTTTTGCAGAGGCAGGGTCTTACATCTTGCCCAGGCTGTACTTGAACTCCTGGGCTCTAGTGATCCTCCTACTTTGGCATCCCAAAATGTGAGGATTACAGGTATAAGCCACTGCTATTTGTATTCTTATGGCTTGATACACAGCAGCCACATTAACACATTCATTGAATGAATATAATGGAGTCCTTTTTAAAGAAAATGATGAATTCAGCTTATAAATATGGAAAATAATTATTGTCTGTACTATAACGTTGTGCTACCCCATTGGGTGGTTTGCTGTCTATGCAAACTCGTTCTCACTCCATTGTCATTTTTTCAGTGGCAAAGAGCTATACAATGTCAGGCAGTTTTAATTTTACTGTGTATGTGTCTATAGCAACACTATTCCTCTATTCTAATTCATTGCTACTAATCAACTTGCATCTCTTGAACTCATATGACTGATTTATTCAAATTAAAAAAGAATTTGTGCCACTAGAACTTGTGACTGATACATGGAACATATATACTAAGTCCTTTTCTGCATAATTCCTGATGGGCAAGATGTTGCTACAGTGGAAAATTTCAAGGTCAGGTAAAATAATTATCTGGCGGCTTTATGTGGAAAACTTATTTTGAGAAAATGGATACCAGTCCAATTCTGTCATTACTATTCTTTTCAGTAAAGTAATTGTTTGTGATCTGTAATAAGGGCCTCTAGTTACAAATTTCCATTACGATCATGTAAGTGTAAAGGTAATTTTTTTTGGTCAGGTTGAAAGAAGAAAACATGCTGATATTAACTTATTACATTTCTAAATGTAGATGTGTAAAGAATAATGTTTCTGTGTCATGCAATATGGCAGAGATTATGTCTATTTTTGTGTATGAACAACTTCTTATTTATATAGTCAAGCAAGAAAAAATATGAACTATATTCAACATTCATGCATACAAATGTATCTTTGTGTGAACTGGGTAGGAAAAAAACACAAAGTCTGGTGGTCTGAAGATTATTTTTCTAGTAGGTAGACATGAAGAAAATGAGGTCTTACAATTTCCTATGTCTTCATACGAAATTAGTAAAAAATGGTTTTTATTCAAAGATAGAGCACAAACTACCATTCATTGTCGTTAAAGCGCATCACATTACATTTTTAAAAATTACACTTAGAACACCTTATTTTGCCTTGAGGTATTGAGTCCTTTTCTAAGGGCTTTCAGTTCCGTTAAGACCATGTAAGTTAGCTACAGCACAGTCAAGAAAAAAATTGTTGTGGAAATAACCAAATGAGTTGTGCTATTATATTAGATCATACAAACATCTTAGATATAGCAGAAAACAGGAATAGGAGGGGAAATCATAGAAAAAGAAGACATTTAACATCAAACCATGCAGTGGTTGGATGGCACTGAAATATTATGTAAATGGTGAACTCTGAGTTTAACAAATGATAAGCATGTTGGTGCCCAACAAATAGCCTGTGGCCTGAAGTGGACTCCCTAGAACACTCTGAGCTGGAACTCTGTTGTCCTCTAGCATATTCCTAAAATAAAAGTCATAGACTGTTCAGTTTTCCCATCTGAAAAATGAACATGTTGAACTAGACATTCTCCAAAATCTATTACAAATCAGTCTGCGAACTTTCTGACAGCACTTTAAGCACATTGGAAGTGAAACTGTGTTTGAAAATCAACTTTAAAAATCAAATGCTATGCTTGGTTTAGTTCTCTGGAATGTTATCTAATTTTAATCGTTTATGCAGAAAAAATTAGTGTAACATATCATATTTAATTTTACATGTTTTAAGCACCTATATCCAAACACTAATAGTGATAAAAATAATAATAATGTCTAGATAGCAAATACTATTATCACTGTGGAAACTGGCCATCTGTTTGGGCTCCGCTATTCACAATATAAACTAGAACTCATGTATTTTTATTTTCCTAAGGGGCACTGAAAATATTCCTTCTGATTATTTTCCCTTAGGCCTGTGATGGGAATGTCCAGGGTATGAACACTCATTATATCTCCACAAAAATAGGAGAAGTGACAAAGACCCAAGGTTCTCAAAGGTCATTTAAATGTGAAATTATAAGTTACACGATAGATTAACTGGATCCGTAGTGGAAGCAAATGGGAAGAATATCTCTCTTAAGATGTAAGAGCATGCTAAAGTGATATGTGATTCCTAAATCAAACCCTCATGTATCTGGTTGCTCATTCCTGACACAGTACAGACAATCCTGGGGCGTCCCTACTATTGACAGGAAGGAACATGTGTCATCCCGGCTGGCTGGCTCCAAGCACAGTCTCATCATGAGGCAGTCCCTGTAAATAGAAATCCTGCTGGAAGGGCCTGAACAGGGAGACCCAGCTTCATAAATGTCATAGCTCTTCAGGGAGATGGAAACAAAGCCAGAGTGGGCTGGGAAAACCCCTCAGCCCGCTCTACTTGTGCTTTAGCAAACGTAGAGTCCAACCGTCACTGCAAAGAGGGAGGATTTTGGCAAGAAAAGGTTTACAGATAGAAGTACAGGAGGAGGAAGAGAAGGAGGGAAAGCAGGAGGGAAGGAAAGAAGAGAGAAGGAGGAAGAAAGAAGATAGCTTTAAGGAAAGACTGTAAAGGAATGGTTTCCATAACCATGAATCCACATTTTGTAGCCTTGGGGAGACCAATGTATTCTGATTGTTTTCCTTAACAAGACTTGATGGACGTGTAAGCAGCAGTACAGGAACTGGAAGTGGCCATTCTATCATGTAGAGAGCAAGTTACACTACCGGTTTAACCCTGAAGAGTTGACGCCTCTCTAGCCAAAAGTAACTCCCTGGAACACAAATTATGAGCAGAAACTCTACAGTCCTGTAGCACACTGCTGAAATGAACATCATTATCAGATGTCAGTTTCTGCTTCCCTCTTGTTGAAGGGAATCAAAGTGGCCACTCCTGCTCTCTTCCCCTCTGGTTTTCCTTCCAGCCATGCTCCATCCTCCACCTGCCTGTGGTCTGTAAAAGTGTGGCCTGCAGGAAGGGCCACTTCAGAGCCAGACCACCATTAAAGTTGAGGCATTTATACTTCTATTTGTGCTTTAATGTTGTTGGATAATAATTGATACTTGCTGGGCCTAGATGATGTAAACTAGGCATAAACAGAAAGTGAACAAAGTTTACCACTTCCTCTTCCACCAGTCTCTTTAGCAATTGACTTATGGCTGAATGGGCTCAGAAACATTTTGCTCTAAATGGAGATAAATCTAGAATTATGGGTACCCTTGTGTTCTGCTATCAGTTCCCAGTCAAGAATCAGAACTGTCACTATCCCAATCTGTGAGTCATTTTCTCCTAGAACAAGTAAGCCTTTCAAGGGAAAGCTTAGCTAGGAGCAGGTGGTGGTTGTGATTTAGTGAATATCTAGGCGTTGTGGATTGGTTACAGTTGAGGGGGAGGAGATAGAATTAAGCATGTGGAAGTACATGGATGCAGAGGATCACTTTAATCTGTTATCTATTTTTTCTCAGAGTTGTTTTGCCATAAAAGCCACTCAGTTTGAATAAATATGAAACCAGCCACTTGACTTCAGTGATAACACTTTGTAGCCTCCAAAGCAAAGTGCCTGCTCCCTGGCCCCTGGCACCATTGACTCACCGTGAGTCAATGACCCTTAAATAGAATCTCAGCAGGCTGACGCTGGCTGCAACGAACTGGTCAATGTCACTCCTTCCTCTGGGTCCTGAAAAAACTATATCCACTCAAGCAAATGAGTGCTATACAGGTTTGAGGGAGAAGGGGGAAGCAAAAAACAAACGAAAGCAACCAAAAAACTGTACTACTGAATTACAGGTTTTTCTATGCATTGATATCATACTGCCTTCAACAAATTTGAGAGCTTGAAGTTTACTCAAACTTCCAGAGCTCTGATGTCACTGCCTAGTGGATTAAAAGACATAAGCGAGAAGAAAGTCTCCTGATTCGTTGTGTGTCTGTGTGCGTGGGAGTGTGTGCATATGTAGACGTTTAGACACACACAAGGTTCAAACAGCTTTTTGGCAATGTGCCAGTTGTCGCCCCTCCCACCCTACCTCATTTATCTCGTCTCTTGTGGTGCAGTATTCCACACTACGGGACAGGGTCTGTTCATACTCCTCAGCTTTGGCCCGCCACTTCATGCTGTCCTCCTCAAGGAGCTCCAGCTGCTGCTGTAGGTTCTTTGCAGAAACATTAGAGCAGTGCTGCAAGAGACAAATGAGGGTGAAAGGGAGAATGGATGAAACGGCTATGAGACAAGTAGCTATTTACCTGCATTATGAAACTCATAAATGACACTTTTTTAAAAAAGAAATAGGCTCCTGATTTATTTTACTTTAAACATATTTGAACATAATTATTTCAGAAAGAAGCAAGGCATCAAACATTATGGAAAAGACATTTCCCAGCTCGAATCTCTAGTGTGGAAGATTTGCTCGTCACACCCAACTCCTCAGAGACATCATTCATTATAGGGTATAATTTTTACTTCAAAAGGCATAAAATATGCATTAGAAACATTTGATTTCTGCACTATAATTTTCCTGTCAACTTGAGCTTAACCTTAGGTTTATTATGCAAGTGCTCCAATCTTGGCTCAGCAGAGCGGGGCTGCCAGGGCCAAGGCCAGAGAAGGATTGGAGAACAATTTACATTATTTGCACAAAGTGAGACTTCTTGCTTTTTTCTTTGAAAAATAAATGTACTAATAAAATAAAACTCTTCAAAAAGAAAGCTCTTCCCTGGCAAAAAGCCGATTCCATTAACAACAACAGATAATTTATATTTCTATATCGTTCAGTCTAAAAAAATACATTTCAGATTCACTGCATTTCATATAGTTTAGTGGATATCTTATGTGTACTTTAAAATAAAATGGGCCATTTTGATTTTACTAATGTTATACCTATTGTTAGAATAAACATAATCTTTTCTCCCCTCAAGTTAGAAATCTGGAGGAGGATTTTTTTGTTTTTGTTTTGTTTTACTTTTTTTTTGAGATGGAGTCTTATTCACTCTGTCACCCAGGCTGGATGGAGTGCAAAGGCTGAATCTCAGCTCACTCCAACTTCCACCTCCTGGGTTCAAACAATTCTTCTGCCTCAGCCTCTCAAGTAGTTGGGATTACAGGCACACAATACTATGCCTGGCTAATTTTTGTATTTTTAGTAGAGACAGGGTTTCACCATGTTGGCCAGGCTGCTCTTGAACTTCTTGGCCTCCTGAAGTTCTGGGATTACAGGTGTGAGCCAACGTGCCCAAGCTGAAGAAGAATTTTTTTAAGAATCAGTGTTCAGTGTATAATTGATAAAAATTTCATCTGGAAATACTTCCTTCTCCTTTAGGCCCCTCTTTTGAAATCTGACAGTGGCATAAAACAGATCCAATGAGCTCTGGCTAGAATCAGGAGGCTTAGACTCTTCCATTCTGGGCTTTTATGGGTAAGGCGGGAATTTCTGTTTGCCTCAAATTCTTCATCCATAAAATGAGAGCTCTCACCTGGATGAACTCTAAGATCTAAATGGTGTTCCAGATCTGCAATGCTAAAACAGCATTGTCCAACAAAAATAGAATGTGAACCACACAAATAATTTAAAATTGTCTAGGGGTCATATCAAACAATCAAATAAAAAGATACAGCAAAATAATTTTTATAATATAAGTGATTTAACCAACTCCATCCAAATACCACCATTTTAACATGTAAGTAACATAAAAAATACGAATATGATTGCTTTTCATATTACCTCTTTGAAATCCGGTGTGTATTTCATACTTTGAGCATGCCTCATTTGTTGCTAAGTTTCTATCAGAAATATTTGAACTGTATTTTAATTTTACAAAATTTATAGTTTTAAAAGTTGATTTCCATACCCATATTGCTCCCAACATACTTAAAAGTTTTCCAATAACTAAACTGAGGATCAATTTTTAAGTTTATATTTAAATTAATGCAAGTTAAATAAAAGTAAAACTTTAGTTTTTTAGTTGCATTAGACACACATCAAAGGCCACAAACTGACTGCCACACCAGACTACACAGATCTGCTATATAAATACTCTTTTTTGAAAAATTTTCTTGAGAATACAGGTATTCAACAAGGCTTTTATATTCAGATTTTTTACTTAAAATTTTTTCTTTTGTTAAGGGTAGAAACTAATAAATAAGTACCCTAATGGTTTAATTTACTTTTAAATTTAACATATACTAAGCAATCTGCCTGGTTTCTTTCATATGCTAGCCCAAGCCCCAGCTAGACCTGAGTCTAAACATATTAGATAATGTAATTGTAAATGTAAATGATGCTTACAGGCCGCTGCACTGATGAGATGATGTCCACTCCTAAGGAAAGGGCCAGTCGGTGGAGATGGTCTACATGTACTTGCTTTTCCTGAGAGCACCGGAGGTGAACCTGCATGTCGTGAGCATCATCCAGGTCCTTTGGCTGCTCTAGAAACCCCAGTTCTCTTGATTTGATGAGACGTCTCAGCTGGAAATTGGGGCATTAACAATTAACCTGGATTTTATATGAAGACAGACTTTTTAAAATCTTAATTTCTATAGCACATTTTGCTAGCTGGTCAAAATGCTGCCGAGCCCATCTATAAATTGTTGGTGTTAGTCAAATAAGTGTTAGAATGCAGCAAATCCAATGGCGGTGAAATTGAACTGCTAATGTTGTCAGTTCTATTAAAGAAATTAAGAATCAAGATACTAAAATGCAAGATATGTGGAATAAACAATGTACTCTAGGATTTTTGAAGAGACAGAAATCACTCCAAGTGAAGTACGATTTTTGGAAGGAGGTACAGGGTTTAGATAAGAGGGAGGAGAAAGACTTGCCAAATAATGGCAGCCTGAGAGTCGAGGCATGGGGTTAGTATGTGTGCGCCATGTCTGAGGAACAAAGAGCTCCGTATGACTGGAACAAAAGGGAGAAGAGGAACATAGTGAGAGAAAAGTTAGGGGCCAGATTGTGTGAACTTCTTAGAAGACACAATTTGGCCTTTATTTATTATATAATAACTCATTTTTAATCGCATAGTTTAAAACTCAGGATTTTTCAGACATCCCTTCTAAGCCTTACCTCTTCCTTGACTTGATGGAACTGGACTGCCTTGTACAGGATATCCTCGTAATCCTGGATTCTCTCTTTCTGTTTTTGATGGAGGTGAATGAGGTCCTTCAGTTGTTGAGACTTCTCTTTTACAGGGGCTCCTTTGCCAGTTAACTCCTCTGATTCTTTCAGAATGTAATGAACCTCATCATTCAATTGCTAAAACATTGAAAGCAATAAAAATAAAATCTAGCTTTTAAAGAACTTCCTTACTTTACAACAGACAATATGAAGGTCTAAATAATGAATCGCTCTTTCATTTCTTAACAAATGCTTATTATGAGTGCCCTCACCATCCAAAAAATTTGAGCATTGTGCTGGATGATACAGATACATTTTTCCATATTCATCTCAGAAATTTACAAAAAATAACATGAACAACGCAAAAATGTTTCAAAGCTAGGTGGAAAAACAAAGTCATGTATTTCTATGGCATACCAAATATTCTATTCATCTGTTAAGTAAATGTATTTTAGATATTTTATGCAGCCCCATGTCTATCTCTGACATTTAATACAGACTAGAATCAGGTGGTATAGTAAAAACACCATGAGAAGATGAGTGTAAAAATATATCAGGGGAATAACTTGTGCTCTGTGATAAAAGAATGATCAGAATGAACCACCAGCTGAATAGCACAGTAGATACACTGCTTCAAAAGCGGTCATCCCATGAGCCACAAATAGCCATCACATGTAGGGAGGGATAAACTGCTTTCCCTTTTACCCAACATTACTCAAATATCTCTTATAGGAATGCAGATTCTGGAACAGAATTTGCAAAGGGGGGATACTTTACAGAGAATGCTACTATAGGCCAGGCGTGGTGGCTCATGCCTGTAATCCTAGCACTTTGGGAGGCTAAGGAGGGTGGACCACCTGAGGTCAGGAGTTTAAGACCAGCCTGGCCCACATGGCAAAATGCTGTCTCTACTAAAAATACAAAAATTAGCCTGGTGTGGTAGCGCACAGCTGTAATCCCAGCTATCCCAGAGGCTGAGACATGAGAATTGCTTGAACTCAGGAGGCAGAGGCTACAGCAAGTCAAAATTGTACCACTGCACTCCAGCCTGGGCAAGAGTAAAATTCTGTCTCAAAATAGAGAGAGAGAGAGAGAGAGAGAGAGAGAGAGAGAGAGAGAGAGAGAGAGAATGCTGCTATAATTTTAAGGGTAGATCTTTTGTATGAAATGTAAAAGTAATGGAAATGATTTAGACTAAAAATAATTTCAAAAGAGTGACCTAAAAAGGGTCTTCAAGTTTAAATCAAGCATTCGGGCTCAAATATATGTGCATCACAGTGACAGGGCTAAAGAAGTGTGGCAATGATCCTGATTTAGAGAAACTTTGTTGCATGCAAACGTGCACAGAAACAAAATGCATGTAAGCAGATAACACGAGGTGTATTAAAGAACCTAATGTAGGTCAGTCACATTTGATGAGAGTTTTAAAGAGTTTGCCGTGGGTTACAAGCGTGGGTGTGTTTGTGTGTAGCAGGCATGGTAGTTATATCTTACATTGGTTTTGTCTTAAAGGAACCTACAATTAGATATTCCCTAAAGGAGTCTTCAATCTTCTAATTCTGGGATTCTTGAAAGTCCACATTTATGAAGTAGTCACAGCTAGAAACATGGGTATTTAAATTTTGTAGCAAAGCATAAGAATCCAGGCAGAAGCATAATGTGACTGGCAGCTGGCAATTTTTGGCAGTTGTGTCACGTTTTGGAGAGGCAGGAGGTAGGGAAATAGGGACCATGTTAAGCAGTCAGGGGCCAGGAACATGACTCATCATTTTTATCACTCACATCCTGAAGCTTTGTGAGATGTGGAGAGCACAGCAAAATTCCTGGGGTGATGGAGCCTGAGGTGCTGGTGGGTGGAGACAGTGACATATGGTGGTCACCCAGGGCAGCAAAAGCTCTGGGTCCAAGGTTGCCCATTCTTGTTCTGAGATGTCTCAATTTAAAACACCTCTGTACTCCCCAGAAAAAGAATTGGTGTGAACATATAGGATAAATGCATTAGTTTAATTAGCCATGTGAATTTTCAAAATCTAAGGTAAAAATCTATTTACAAAATTTTGTAGCCTGAATGTTGGTATATCATCAAATTCAAAAGAATGCAGGAAAAGAGTAAGAAAAAGGTGTCTCTACAGTGCATTTTCAGACAAGCAATACTTTTGTTTAAAAAGAAATTAACCAGCCTATTATAATTAATTAGGTAAACTGCAACCAAACAGTTTTAAATATTTTTTCCATTCACCCAAATCCAGCAATATATTTCTTCACCTGGAACTGAGGCTTCATGTCATTCCATTTCTGTTGTAGATCTAAAATGGACTGGAGGCTCCCTCCAAGGTCAAGTGCAGACACAGGCATAAGTATTTCCTGAAGAAGTTTTAAGTTGTGAGTAGTCTGAAATAAACATTGGACAATTATGCATGAGTTTTCTTTGACATCTCCAGCAAATGTGATCTTTCTAGTAATGACACAGAGTGTGATCAAACTTTTCAACTCCCATGAAAACATTCATGGTGTGGCATGAGCTCAGGGTTCTAAACCACCAAGGAGTAAAAGTACAGGCCCTTGGTTTCTGTTACCTTTTCTAGTTTTGGTAAAGTATACAAAACAAAAGTTACCATTTTACCATTTTGGGTATACAGTTCACAGGCATGATATTTAACACATTCACATGATTGTGCAATCAACATCACCACCATCCATCTCTAGAACTCATTCATCATCCCAAACAGAAACTCTGTTCCCATTAAACAACTCCCTATTCCCTCCCCGTCTCCCCCAGCCCCTGGTAACCTACATTCTGCTTTCTGCCTCTATGAGTTTGACTACAGGGACTTTATATAAGTGGAATCATACAATGCTTATCCTTTTGCGTTTGGCTTATTTCACTTAGTTAGTGTTTTCAAGGTTTGCTCATGTTAGCCCGTGTCCAGATTTCATTCCTTTCCACATTCCAACATTCCTCGCCTCACCTTTTTAAGCTGGTCTTTGAATGCCACCCACTGCTGTTTTACAGGCTTGCTTTCCGTGGCTTTAAGCTGCCATGTCAGCCGAAGGAGGCCAAGTTCCTCCCTTTCTGCTTTCTGGGTTTCCATGGTGTTCTTCATGATGTACACTTCATTTTTCACATTTAATATCTCGTTCTCTTTTGCCTGTTAAGTTAATAATTCATATCATAGCTTTTCTTTCCCAAGACCTACAGCGTTTTGTTGTATATAACTATTTTGTGAGGCAAATTCTTTATCACACCCAAAGCAGAGCACAGTTCTGATATACAGACAAGTCTGAACACCCTGCACAGACGCACAGTTCAACTCTTGAAACCCATATACTGTGCTTAGACATAAGGTCCCAAGTTATTCAAGACCTAAGAGGTGTTTGAATTCCTACCTAGGGTCTGGTTATTTCTTGGGGTTTGAAAGATGATTTAATGAGCAGGGATTCCAGAATTTTTGAAGACAAGATTTAAAAAATGTGTATAAGTATACTTATGCACATTTTAAGTATACTCCATCTTTTATTTTAACACATTCATTAGAATATGTCAAAATATCATTATCAAGGAATAGGAGGGGCTGGATTGTTCTAGACCGCTGTTTTTTTTTTTCTTTAAACTATCCCATTGTATACATTACAATTATTTTAAATGTCCTTTGCAGTTTCTCAAGTTCCTCCATTTTGTGAGACCTGAAATGTTTCTGTATCTCTGTATTCAGAACTACATCATGCACCGGAAGCACAGTATCTAAAATCAAAGATTTCACTTCCTAACTTTCACATGTTCTGCCTGACTGGTTTGAAATCTTTTAAACAACGGTTTTAAACAAAGGGAAGTTCAATTAGAGGTAAAATGATAATTGGAGCAAAGAGTAAGACTATGTGTGCTTTATTTCTGTAGAAACATTTGAAAAATGCACAGGAACATTCATTTGGCAAAACAGTTATGTATTTTTACTTTAATAGCCAGTCTTTCTCAATTTTCAAATTTCTATCATCTCAATGATAGTAATTGACAGTATCATAAATATTTAACAGGATATTTTAGAGATAGGCCATTTTATTTTAAAATTATTTTAAATGATATTGATATTTCACACATATTTTTCTATTATTTTATACATTACAAAGTGGTAATTAATTCTAAAAATATATATTTGTAGGTCCTAAATAAGATTTCCCCCATGAACATAAGAATCTAGTAATAAAATTATATATTCCCTCATTATTAATGATACATAATTTATGAAAGATATTAGACAACTTTTATAAATTATGAAAGATATTAGACAACTACAGTAGAATCCACCCCAAATTATACTTTTATATTATAAATAAAGTTATCTTTCACATATTTTAAAGAAATAATTAACCAGAATGTAATGTATTATATAATTTAATGTAAATTTTGAAACTGCAGCATGCCAACGACAACTGTAATCAGAAGGTTATGGTGGTCTGTGTGAGGTCTAGAGAAAGGAGGGCTGTAGTAGGATTTGTAGATGTCTAGCTAGTATGATCTGCGAAAAGTGATCATGTATTGGCAGATGAATATTTTGGCCACTCAAAAAGATGGAATACTTTTCCTGAGGTCTAATTAGTAAACACAGTACCCATTTTACTTCTGTATAGCACATGGAAAATTCTTGCCATAATCCAGTCTAAATAGGCCACTAAAGTGTTCATTTTTTTGTTTATATTCATGTACCATGAATGGTTTTCTGCTGTCTTTGTTTTCCAGATACCTTGATAAGAGGAAGGCTGTATCCCAGATAGCATTCTTGGTATTGACCATTATAAATTAATGAACTGGAACTTTCATCAAGATGTCTGCCAGAATTTGGGCCTGAATCAGCTTCTCTGATCTTAATGATTGTTAGATGAACTGAACATTTTTCTATTTCTGGCTTGAAAATATGAGCCACAACAACCCAATAAAGAGCAGAACATTCAACTGAATATACCAGCTGGCCTCTGCCTCTTAACGAGCAAACTGGTCACCATGATTCAACAATAATGTTTGTTTAAAAGCCTAATGGTCCAAAAGATATGATGAGAATGGAAAAAATTGATTTACTTACTTTACCAACAATTTCATCTCTCCAAATGCTGCTAATCAATATATTTCATTATTACACGGGCTTTAATCTTATCAATAAGGAGGAACATATTTATCACATGATAGTGGAAAAGGCCTTGGGGTAGAGTGATCATAGTTATGGCATCAAGATAAAAGACTACCAAAGCACAGTAGTAAAATACACGCTATTTCTGGGAGATCTAAGTGGCCATTGAATATTATGATAACCTGAGTTTATTTAGATATAGATACAAAATGTAATTTGGAATGAGTTATTGCTGCAGATCTTTAAAAATGAAAATCTGACTGTACAATCTAAAACATTCTGAATAAGTGACAAAGGACTTCTGGGCAGAATGGAGTGGCCAGTGGCAGAGCAGTGCTTTTGCTCAGAATACCTAGAAAAGCTGGGTAAAATGCAGAAGGCATCCATTTGAAGGAAGCAGAGAGCTGCTCTGGCAACCAGAACGAGAGAGGCTGACTCCAGAGAGGGAAGAACCCGACAGTGGTGAGCTCACCTATCGTCCCAGGGGCAATTTCCAATTCTTTGCAGACAGGAGGCCAATAATGGAGACTTTCCTGGAGCAGTGAACTGAACGTCTGCCTATAGAGATTGTGGCAGACACTTGGAGAGCTTTAAGCACAATGGCCTTCTTCTAAAGATGCTGACAAAATACTGGGGCTATATAGGGCAGTGGATTAAAAAACCTAAGCAAAAGGCCTCTGAAAAGCAGAGTGGAGTTTTTCAGCAGACTACCCAAAAAAGATTGGGGTTTGTGACCTGCCAGGGGCAGAGACCTCAGAGAAAGCACCTGGCTCTCAATACTGAACTCTGGGAGGCTGAGGGGTCAGGACTACACTGCAAACACAACTCTGCCAGCTTCTGATTGGCTTGATTGATTGCCCAACAATGCCTGCCTAGAGAAAGAAGGGTGACTCTTTCTAGAAGAAGAAAACACCATCTGCCGATCCTCCAATTTTTTATACATAATGTCTGGCATTTGATAAATATTCACTAGTCCTGCCAAGAGACAGGTCTATATGACTGGAAGCCAAGAGAAAAATTAGACAACAGAAACAGCTCCAGATCGGCTGGGTGCTGTGGCTTACGCCTGTATTCCCAACACTTTGGGGAGGCCAAGAAGGGCAGATCACTTGAGGTCAGTAGTTCGAGACCAGCCTGGCCAACATGGTGAAACCCTGTCTCTACTAAAAATACAAATATTAGCCAGGTGTGGTGGCAGGCACCTATAATTCCAACTACTTGGGCTACTGAGGCACGAGAATTGCTTGAACCCGGGAGTTGGAGGTTGAAGGGAGCTGAGATTGTGCCACCGCACTCCAGCCTGGTTGACAAAGAGAGATCCCATCTCAGAAAAGAAAGAAAGAGAGAGAGAGAGAGAGAGAGAGAGAGAGAGAAATAAACCGCTCCAGATCCAAATGTTGTAGTTAGCTGGCAAGTACTTCAAGTACCTAGGATTAATATGGTTCAAGAAAGTATTGGAAAGACGGAAAAAGGGCAGTCAAGAAACAGGATTTCATCAGTAATTTAACTCTAATAAATAAAAGTAGCAACTATAGATTCCAGAACTAAAATCTCTGAAATGTAGTTAGGAATAAAAAGATAGACAAAACTATGCAGTTTGAAAGTATTTGAATTACTTAGGTAAATCAGAAACATACATAATCAACAGATAGAAGATTGATTGAACCACATAAAAATGTGAGAGAAAGACAGAGAGACATACAGGTAATACATGTTCTAAATGTTCTAAACAAAAAATAATTCGATGTTTACTTTTTGTTGCAGTAAAGACCTAAATTACATAGATACCTGGGCAAATTGATTAGCAAGTTTTCTTTAATGCTTAAGGATCATGTTAGATAAATTAGAATTAGCTAATGCATATTTTATTTCCATGTAGGTTTAACAAGAATGGTCTTCAAACAATAAAAGTTAAAACAAGGTAAGGAAAAAATTGTAGCTCAAAGTAGATGAAGGTAGTTAGAACCTAACTCTTCCAAATGAATTCAGGCTCCAGACTGGGATTAATCACATCCCAGGTACTGAAAAAATTGCAGCTGTCAGGTATCTTTGAAAAATCTATAGAAACTAGAAGGGCCATAAAATTAGAGAACAGAAAATGCCCTGATTTTCAAAAGGAGGAAAGGACGGACTACACAATTTACAGATTGGTAAGCTTCACACTGAAAATCATTGCAATAAGTTCATTACTTATCAAGCACTTTGTGAGCATTGTGGAAAGAATGCCTTGATCACTAAAAGCCAACCTGATTTATGTCAAATTATGTCTATGTCATGGATAGGATACTAGGTAGGTAAACCTTCTTTTAAGCAATTTGAGAAAGTCTCCCATTATAGACTTAATACAAAGAATATGAGGTAGTAGCTGAATTAAGTACTATGGGGAGCATTCATGATTATTTTAAAAACTGGTTAATCCATAGACTGCTTCATGAACTGGAATGTCAATCTGCCCTTTAGGCATTTGGATTTAAGAACTAATTGCTGCCATGGAAAGCTTACCTGTCATAGCTACAGAATTAAATCCAAGAGAGATGGCTAATATAGTAGATAGGTTCAAATTAGTTTAGCAAGACGGGATCATGTGTGAAGACTAACAAAATGAAATTAAATGAGAAAAAATATAAAGGCCCACATTTGTATAAAAAAAGTAAATGGCTGACATAGGAATGATGTGAGAGAGACCTGGTTTGACAGAAGCTGAAATAAAAATATTATGACAGTTTCATTCTATCACAAGCTTAATATGAACCACCAAAGTGATACTACTGCTAAAAATGTTAGCATAATTTTAAGTCTCATTAGTAAATACCAATGTCCAGTTTATTGTACTCTGTGCTGCACCTGTATTTCACTTTTTGGTTACACTTAGTGAACGATCTTGACAAACCATAGAACATTCTGAGAAGGGGGGATCAAGCATAGAAAGAAAACTGAAGCTCCTTCATAAATGACAGAAAAGGATTTTTAATGCTGCAGAAAAATAACTGAGACATAGCAACTGTTTTTAAGGTTGAAAAGACTTTCATGTATGAGTGAAATTAAATATGAATACATTTTGTGTCTGTGTAGCTAAAGAAGGTTAGGAGTAGATACGGAAACAGATGTATTTAACATTAAAAAATAAAAAGTTTTCTAACAGCTGGCATTCTCCAACAATGAAATGAGCAGTTTCATTAGGAAAATTCTTGAAGTATTGAAAGAGAAGTGAACTAACCATCTTTTAAGTATCCTATAGGGAATTTTATATGGGTCATGGGTGGATATAAGGATTCTAGAATATTTTACAGATATAACTCAAGACAGCTAAAGGTTAGGATATATTTCTAAACGCAATGGACCTTCACTACAAAAACATCTGCTATGGTAAGAAACTCTTCCAAACAAGATTCATCTTAGAAGTTGTCTTCAGCCTCTAGAAATTTTGAAAGGACCTTGTCGGATGCTTTCAACATAACACAGAACTTTTGGGTGGACTTCTGAGGACTCTATGTAATAATAACAATGTTACATTTGGATTAGAGTCACTCTTTCTTCTTGGTAGTTAAAACAGCCTTCCTGTTAGAAACTAGCCAAAGTTCTAGTCTAAGCAAGCATTTAAATGTTGGGCTTCAGGACTGGTCTAGGTTGAATGAAGCTAAAGAGAACTTCCCAGGAGAGAACTGCTGATTAATAGACAGCTGAACCTTTGAATTTATTATTTTGACTTTGATGAGTAATTCTTGCAGAAGGTGTGATCCATTTAATGTCATTCTTACCATATTTATTAAATTAAGGAACTCAAGTCCTAGATCTTGTGTTAAAAAACTCTTCTTTAAAAATAGCTGCCACCGTTTCTCAGCCGAGTCAGAACAATGCTTGGCTTTAGCATTATCCTGCTCCTTCTGAGGGATTTCAGTTTCATAAAATTCTTTTAAGCTCTGAAACTGCATGTCTACCTAAAAAAGAAAAAGAGAGTTAAGAACATTTAAACACATTTTTAAAGAAAAAGGACAGTAGATTCCAATAAAAGCCTATATAAAAACTAAAACTACATTTTCTAATTTGTTTTTAAGCATTTTTATTTGTTTATTTATTTTTAGAGATAAGATTCTTTGCTCTGTCACCCAGGCTGGAGTGCAGTGGTACGATCATAGCTCACTGTAGCCTCAAACTCTTGAGGTCAAGTGATCCTCCCTCCTCATCCTCCAAGTATTAATAGTTAAGACTACAGGCACTTTGTACCAGGCCTAATTTTTTTTTCTTTTTGTAGAGACAAGGTCTTGCTATGTTGCCCAAGTTGGTCTCGAACTCCTGGGCTCAAGAGATCCTTCTGTCTTGGCCTCTCAAAGTGCTGGGATTATGGGTATGAACCACCAAGCCCAGCCCATTTTCAGAATTCTTTAAATAATTATTGAATATTTTTAACTTATGGAAAAGATATAAAAAATCGATTTGGATTGTTGACAGATAGGACTACTATTGGGTAGAAGACTGAGCTGACAAGTTTATTAAGCATAAAAACTACTTATTGAAGCCAAAATCATATTTATAAATTCTGTGTTTGTATGTTTTTCAATTTGGGACAACATATGTCAAAGACCAGTGTGGTTTCATTCAAAGTCATGTTTCATAATTCTGAAGAAAGATACATATATAGAATCAGACAATATAAATCACAAAGAACTATAAGCCAGTGAAAGATTATTAATAATTAGTAAATTACAATTTACTTCTAGTCAGCAATAAATCAGAATAAAAGAGTACAAATAATTACTAATTCTCTGCCAAACTATTAATATTAAACTGCCTCCATGAGCTAATCTTATTAAGGTACATTATTGTGCCTCCCTGGAATTATATTTTCTCATTTGCTAACAAATGTAAGCAATATTGGATTATTTTAAATTACTCTTCTTGAGCAGAGTTTATACAAAATCAAATGTTTCTGTAGACCTACAGATTAATATATAATTGGATGATGTAGAAATAGTATAAATTATCTGATGCAAGTTTGTTTGCATTTTCAATAATACTAATGGTCGACGGGACCAAGCTTAAATAGCTTGTAACTACCAAGAGCAATCTAAACAGGGTAAGAAATTTCAGGCAATGGTTAGTCACTATATTTTAAAGATTTTAACATTTTTCTTAATTTAACTGAACTTGATAGGAGAGCCTACAAATAGCCCTCAGAAACAGAAGCTTTCTCCTCATTTCCATATTCCATTTATACATGCCTCTATGTTTTGCTGATGCTTGTTCCCTCAGCCCAGAATGATCTTTCTTCAATTTTCTTCTCCTATTTATCATTCATAAGCAGTTAAAACGCTACTTCCTCCACGGAACCTTCTAAGATGCCCTAGTAATCATTAACTATTTATTTTTTGGGGTACTCAAAGTTGGCTCTCTGAGAAAGAGAACCATAATCAAATTATTACAACACAAAGACACATATACAGACAATATTATGGGCACACTGAGGAGAGACCACCAACTCTATATAGAGCAAATAGGGAAGAGCTTCCCAAATGAAGTGACATTTGATCTGTGTCTTGAATTGTCCAGGGTGAGAAGGCATCGAAGGGCATCCCATATGGGAGGAATAACTTGTGTAAAAGTGGGAAACACTAGCTGTGAAGACACTTGCTGGTTCAGAGGACAATATATGATCTTAGTATGGGTAAAGTACAGATTGCACGAGCTAAATGGCAAGAAAGAGACAGAGGGATAATCGTGCTGGCTTAAAGCTTGCCAGCAGGTTTCAACTGATTTCCTACTATAACCAACATAATTGAGATACATTCTCATTAGGTTGAAACCACCGAAAGATGACTCGGAATCAGCATGACAATCATCAGGGCTTCACAGGGTCATCCATCATAGGCTAGGTGTCAATATTCTGGGCAGTCTGTTATGTGCAGTTCTCAAAACATAAACTTTAATTCATCCTTCTTTTTCAATGGCTCAAAAAAGCCTCCTTGAATACAAATGAGAACCATGTTATTATAGAAATTCCTTTGACTCTGTACTAGCTGATTTAAGTGAATTAATGAAAAACTTTAAGATTTTATTCATTTTTGGTAAAAGTTATTTGCAACTTGCTTTATTACACTTGTCAAATTACCTGAATTTCAGGAGGTAATGTGATCAGATTTGCCTTAGAATGACTTTTTTTTTGGCTGCAAAAAGAGGGGGGAGTGTGAAGGGGGAAATATAGGAGGCAGATGGAGGCAGAAGATGACATCATTAAGCCAGGTAAGAGATGATGACAGCCTGAACCAAAGAAGTGATGGTGCAAGTGCAGAGAAAGGGGAGTTCAGAAATCTCTTAGGTTGGCTCAATAAACAGATATGGGAGAGCATGGCCTTTGAAATAGGAAAAACAAAAGGGAAATAATTGGGGATTGAACTTCAGCTTTGATGTCTGCTAACTGCTACATCTTGCATACCTCATCCCTCAGAGCCTCAGTTTCCTATATTTACAAAATGGGGATCATAATAACTAAAACATAGGGTGTTATAAAGATTAAGTAAGATCAGGAATGAGAAGCATAGTACCTAGTACAAAATAAATGCTCATTAAGAAAGCAATTGAAAAAGACACTGAAGCTTCTACATAGGATTTCTGAAAGGATGGTGGAGTCATTAACCCAATGACAAAATACAGAAGGAAAAGCATATTTGAGGAAAAGATACCAGCTGTGTTTTGCTGAGTTGGAGAAGCCTACAGGATACATAGCTAACTGAAAGCATTGGTTTGGAGCTCAGAAGAGTTGGGGCTGAGAAACCACTTTTGAGTTATTGGGGAAGAAACCATAGGTGGGAATGTGATTTTTGTAGAAGTGGGTACAATGTGTAAAAGAGAGGGCACGGGTAAGAACTCTATCACCCACCACACTTTAAGAACAAAAAAGAAAAGTGAATTAGGAGAAAGGAGAAGGAACAGACAAAGAAGTAGACAGGATGATTCCACTTATGCAAAATATCCAGAAAAGGCAAACCTAGAGAGACAGAAAGTAGATCAGTACTTGCCTGAAGTTGGGGGTGGGAGCCAGGACTGACTAAAAATGTATGCCAGTGCTCTTCTGGGGATGATAGACATATACGAAAACTGGAGTGCTATGATGGTTGCATGACTCTATAAATATACGAAAAATCACTGCACTATAAAATACGTGAGTTTTATGCTATGTAAATTATACCTCAATAAATCTGTCCTTTTAGAAAAAAACCAAAGGAAGTGAGAGTGGGTAACTGGGTCAAATAAATTCTGCAAAAAGATTAAGCAGGATGAAGACTGAAAATATACCATTTCATTTATCAACCAGTAGGTGGCTTAAAATAATAATGTTTTTAATGGAGTGAAGAGGTGACAAATGGAAGGGTTGAAATGGGAATAAAGTGAATTGCAGTGGTGCAAGGACAGGATGAGCAAGTAGAGGTAAGGAATGTCTTCTTCCCATTTCAAGAGTCCACATTTGAGCCTGGGCCTCATGGAGAAACCCTATTTCTACAAAAAGGAAATTAGCTGGGCTTGGCGGCACATACCTGTAGTCCCAACTACCTGGGAGGCTGAGGTGAGAGGATCACCTGAGCCTGGGGAAGTCAAGGCTGCAGTGAGCTGTGATCATGCCACTGCACTCCAGCATGGGTGACAGAGTGAGACCCTGTCTCAAAAAAAAAAAATCTACATTTAAAGGGAAAGAGAATGATGCAGTGGTAGCCTTGGTGGGGACAAACCTATGTGAACATAACTGTAGAACAAAAGGAAAGAAGCAATGGAAAAGAAACCTTTTAAAAATTAGAGGATGATTGCTGGAGATAGATGCTGAAGGATGTAGGAATATTCAGGAAAGGACTGATCACAGATCAGTCTTTTACTTTAATGGAACCCATGGAGGATGGGTGAATATGTCAACAAGTTTGGAAGTCAAGGCCATTATTCTCAATGGCTTCATTTTTTTTTTCAGTGACATATGAAGTAAGGACATTGGATGAGATTTAGGGATAGAAACGAAGGTAGGATGCTTGAGAACTGCCACCAAATGGGAGCTAACTAGGGAGCATTTGGGGGACCCAGCTGAGGCAGAGACCCATGCATTTGTAACAGGGCCAATTAGCACAATTGTATGATTTTCCACTGAAGCGTCTAGAAGCTTGCAAAGAAAAGCTGAGTAAATAGTGTATTGGATTGATCTCTTATTGGGAGTTGGCAGGGTTAGTCAGTGTGGAAGACAGGGAGTTGAGGGGATGGAGAATGGAAAGGATATGCCTAACCATGAGCTGGTGAGGAAGAAAGGAAAGCCAGAGGAGGGGCGAAGTCATGGATGGGAAGCATTGCCAGGACTGGAAGGATGGGAGGCTCTGCCAGTAGGAAAAGAGTTTTAGCAGAAAATAAAAAGCATGAAGGTAAAATGTTCTGATTAAGTTGTTGTTTGCAAAGCTAAGCCTCCTGGTCCAAAAGCCAGAGTGGGTCATGGAAGTGGATGCTTAGCTGAAAGCCGCATTTTGGGCAATGATGATGCAGACAGCAAGTACTTCTTTGTAGCTTCTCTACCATTTCATGTCTTGCATTACAATGTTCATCAACAGGATAGTTCTGTCAGTTGGAATTAGTTTGGAACTTGCCAAACCATGAGAGTTTGGCATTGAGAACTAAAAAGAACACAAAAGATAAATGCTTGGGGGGATGGATACGCTATCCTCCATGGTGTGATTATTACACATTGCATGCCTATATCAAAACATCTCATATCTCATAAATATATATATACCTATGTACCCACAAAAATCAAAAATAAAAAAAAACAGAAAAATAAAGAGAAAAGCTAAAAAGTCAGAAAGAACAAACAGTTGAGTAAAAATGTAGAAAAGGATGCAGTGGTAAACTGAGAATATTATAAAGGACTCAGACAGAGGAGGTGGTGGTGAGAGGCAAGGAGGAAGGTGTTGAGAAGGTGAAGGTGAGAAAATGGAAATCAAGCGCACTACTTATCTTGGGTTGGCTCTATCCCTGAGTGAACCCTGCTGGCTCTGCCTTCCATTAAACTAGCACCCATCTACCTGAAAAGGAGAGTGATCTACACTTGCATGGGGTTTACTAGGATTGGGGTTAAATAAAGTGGGACTCCAGGGCTTTTCTATTACTGATGCCAGCTTCAAGAAACAATGACCTTTGAGATAGAATCCAGTTACTAGAGGGAATATTAGAGGCCATCTAGTATAACCAGACAAAATAAGGCCTCATAAGAAACTCTGAGGGGTAGCATATGAAAACGTATCACACAAGGCAGATTTGAGACTGAACCCAATAGCCTGTTCTAATTCTGTGTATTTCAAATGAACCACACTAATGGCTAAAGTATTCAAAAAGATCCATGGGTTAGAAGATGACTATTTTGAAATATTTTTGTTGTACATTTAGGATATCGTAAATATTTGTAGGATGAAGTAAAAAGTATTCCAATATAACCACTTTATTTGTGCATACACCTATCCACACATACAAATTTTTATGATTTTTTAGTAAAACAACTTACAATTTGAACCTTTGTATGGTGCCTTAAAGAATGTGAAACAAACAAACAAACAGAATCTTGAGACCCCAAACTCACTATGCCCAAGGGAAAAGTAAGCTTGGGAACTAAGTCACACACAATAAAAACTGCTTTGCTTTTGTTCCCAAACAGATAACTGTAACACAGCCTTATGTCATAGCCTGTACTCCCTCTTTTCATGGTTACTTTATCTTATGTAAAATGTAGACTTACTGTGTGTGCAACAACGCATAATTGACTTTTTCACCTATTCCTTTCACATGTAAAATGTAGATTTGCTGAGGCTAATCAGAGTCTCACAAGAATGTAATCATTTTCCTCACTGCCTAGTCTCCCTCCTTTTTGTTTTCCTCATGGTTGTCTTTCTCCTTTAAATCCTGAAGTTCCCCAAACCCCCTTTGGAAACAGCTCAGATCACAGATGCTCCTGGAATTTTTATACTTTCCCAGGCACGTCCTCAACCTTGGCTAAATAAACCTTTATAGACTGAGACCTGCTGAAATCACTCTCTGGTTTACAAAAATACAGTGCCTGTAAGTGAGCCCATACACAGGAGTAGAGGATATGGAACTACCCACCAAGGCAGAGCGTATATCCCCATAGAAAGCAAGGACATGGGCAGTGGCCACCTTGCTGAAGAAGGTTAACACATAGTACCATACCTCTTCTGATGACTTCAGAAATGCCACGTAAGTTTGCAGGACTTGTGATCTGGAGTCAATGCTTTGGCCAAGTTGGTTTAATTTTTCTGCTAGCCATCTAGCTTTAGAAGAAAGTGATGCCATTTCATCAGATTCAAATTCATTTTTCTCCATCATGATTTTTGCAGCTGCTTCTAATTCATGTGATGTCTCCTGTAAAAGCATAGCCCCAGAGGTCAGAAACTGACAAGGGAATCATGAACACTCATATTTCATTATCTTCTGCATTTCCATCAACTATGATTACTAATTGAACTTATACCAAGAATCTCCTCAATAAAAGGAAGACACAACTTCCAGAATTCTAAAAAGAAAAAAAAAGAAGGGCACTTTAAAATGAAAATTATTTCAAATTATTCTTGGTTCTATCAGCTATAATTATTTTGAGAACTCTAACTTTTTAAAAAACATATATATTTTATTGCACTTTAGGTTCTGGGGTACATGTGCAAAACATGCAGGATTGTTGCATAGGTACATACATGGCAATGTGGTTTGCTGCCTCCATTCCCCCGTCACCTACATCTGGCATTTCTCCCCATGTACATAATCCCTCCCCAACCTCCCTACCCCCCACTGTCCCGCCCCTATTCCCCACCAACAGACCCCAGTGTGTGATGTTCCCCTCCCTGTGTCCATGTGTTCTCATTGTTCATCACCTGCCTATGAGAGAGAACATGCGGTGTTTATTTTTCTGTTCTTGTGTCAGTTTGCTGAGAATGATGCTTTCCAGATTCATCCATGTCCCTACAAAGGACATGAACTCATCATTTTCCTGGCTGCATAGTATTCCATGGTGTATATGGGCCACATTTTCCTTGTCCAGCCTATATCAATGGGCATTTGGGTTGGATCCAGGTCTTTCCTATTGTAAACAGTGCTGCAACGAACATACCTGTGCATGTGTCTTTATAATAGAATGATTTATAATCCTTTGGATATATACCCAGTAATGGGATTGCTGGGTCAAATGGAATTTCTCTTTCTAGGTCCTTGAGGAATCGTCACACTGTCTTCCACAATGGTTGAACTAATTTACCCTCCCACCAACACTGTAAAAGTGTTCCTATTTCTCCATATCCTCTCCAGCATCTGTTATCTCCAGGTTTTTTAATGATCACCATTCTAACTGGCATGAGATGGTATCTCAAAGTGGTTTTGATTCACATTACTCTAATGACCAGTGATGATGAGCATTTTTTTCATATCTTTGTTGGTCTCATAAATGTCTTCTTTTGAAAAGTGTCTGTTCATGTCCTTTGCCCACTTTTGAATGGGTTTGTTTGTTTCTTGTAAATCCGTTTTAGTTCTTTGTAGATTCTGGATATTAGCCCTTTGTCAGATGGGTAGACTGCAAAATTTTTTTCCCATTCTCTTGGTTGCTGGTTCACTCTAATGATTGTTTCTTTTGCTGTGCAGAAGCTCTGGAGTTTAATTAGATCCCATTTGCCTATTTTGGCTTTTGTTGCCAATGTTTTTGGTGTTTTAGTCATGAAGTCCTTGCCTATGCCTATGACCTGAATGGTTTTGCCTAGGTTTTCTTCTAGGATTTTTATGGTGTTAGGTCTTATGTTTAAGTCTTTAATCCATCTGGAGTTAAGTTTAGTGTAAGGTGTCAGGAAGGGGTCCAGTTTCTGTTTTCTGCACATGGCTAGCCAGTTTTCCCAACACTATTTATTAAACAGGGAATCCTTTCCCCATTGCTTGTTTTTGTCAGGTTTGTCAAAGATCAGATGGTTGTAGATGTGTGGTGTTGCTTCCAATGCCTCTGTTCTGTTCCATTGGTCTATATCGCTTTTGGTACCAGTACCATGCTGTTTTGATTACTGTAGATTTGTAGTATCGTTTTACGTCAGGTAGAGTGATGCCTCCAGCTTTGTTCCTTTTGCTTAGAATTGTCTTGGCTATGCGGGCTCTCTTTCAGTTCCATGTGAAGTTTAAGGTGTTTTTTTACAGTTCTGTGAAGAGGGTCATAGGTAACTTGATGGAGATAGCATTGAATCTATAAATTACTTTGGGCAGCATGGCCATTTTCATGATGTTGATTCTTCCCAACCATGAGCATGGAATGTTTTTCCATCTGTTTGTGTCCTCTCTTATTTCCTTGAGCAGTGGTTTGTAGTTCTCCTTGAATAGGTCCTTCACATCCTTTGTTAGTTGTATTCCTCTTTATTCTCTTTGTAGCAATTGTGAATGGTAGTTCATTCTTGATTTGGCTCTCTTTAAGTCTGTTATTGGTGTATAGGAATGCTTGTGATTTCTGCACATTGATTTTGTATCCTGAGACTTTGCTGAAGTTGCTTATCAGTTTCAGGAGATTTGGGGCTGAGACAATGGCGTTTTCTAAATATAGAATCCTGTCATCTGCAAATAGAGACAATTTGACTTCCTCCTTTCCTGATTGAACACCTTTTATTTCTTTTTCTTGCCTGATTGCTCTGGCTAGAACTTCCAATACTATATTGAATAGGAGTGGTGAGAGAGGGCATCCTTGTCTAGTGCCAGATTTCAAAAGGAATGCTTCCAGTTTTTGCCCATTCAGTATGATATTGGCTGTGGGTTTAAGTAGCTTTTA